>BJCM01204214.1:0-15875 GCA_018326385.1 Flaveria bidentis | reverse complement strand
ATTGAAGAACATTCAGCTGAAAAAAGGTTTTTCAGCAGCTCTCTTGGTGTGTTTTGGTGTTCAAAAGCCCAGAAACAAAGTGTCTTGCTTGAGGCTTGTGGGTATACTAGCTTGAGGACACCTCTCCTTGGTGTTTTGGCCATTCAAGAAGCTCATTTTATTCATCCAAATTCGTTTTTCTGCAGCTCTACAAAAGGTAGTTTGTATCTTTTGTTTTTGGTTGTTTATTCTTCTTGATAGCTAGTTCATACACATATAAATGATCCTTGTGTTCTTGGTTTTGTTGTTGATATGATATGAGCCTTAATTTTCAGATTACAAATGATAATATTAAGGTTTTATTCCGCTGCGTTTTTCTTGTTTAAATGGTTAAACTACTAAAATATTGGTCCAACAAACCCAACATGGAGATCATAGATGATTTTACAAGGTTCACTTCGGTTTTCTTTCTTAGAGCTAAGGATGAGTCCCCTGAGATTCTAAAGAATTTCATCTTAAACATTGAGAATCAATTTGATCACAAGGTCAAAACTATAAGATGAGATCAAGGAACTGAATCCAAGAACCAAATTCTTGATACATTTTGTGATGAAAAGGGTATTACAAGACAATATAGTGCTCTCAGGACTCCTCAACAAAATAGTGTTGCTGATAGGAGAAATAGGACACTAATTGAAGTTACAAGAAGTAGGTTGTTTGACATTAAACTACCCATCATCTTTTGGGCAAACGCAATGAACACTGCTTGCTATATGTAAAACAAAGTTTTAGTAGTTAAGACACATGGTAAGACTCCTTATGAACTTTAAAACAAGAGGAAACCTTTCATTGGTTTTCTTAGGTCATTTGGATGTCCTTGCACCATCTTGAATATCAAAGATCAAATTTCCAAGTTTGATGAAAATTTAGATGACAGATACTTTATTAGATACTCTTCTCAAGCCAAGGCTTATAGATTATACAATCTCAAAACAAGAGTAGTTAAGGAGTCAGCTAATATGACTTTCAATGAGCACAAAACCAGTGTGAAAGGTTTTGGTCCTAATTGGCTATTTGATCTTGATTTAGTTACAAACTGTTTCAACGAATCTTGTGAGCATGTTTCAGGATCTACATATATACTATCAGTAGGTGATCCTGACCCAAGATTTGAGCTAATAAGACCATCAAGTTACACTACTTCAGCTCCACTTGTAACTAACCCTGCAAATGGAGTGCCTATCAGCACAATAATGACAAATCCAGTTGATACATCGGAGGTGCCTTAAAATTCCTGCTTAGAGGCATAAATCTCAAATGAAGGAGCTACAAATGTAGGAGATCATGGTGGTGGTGAAAGTGATCAAGAATTTCTTGATGCTGACAATTACTCCATTAAAGACAACATAAATGATGTCACACACTCATTAGATCAAGTTTTTCTTGATAAGTTTGTTAAATGATGGATGAATTGCAAATGCCAGATCTAAATCAGTCTAGTTTAGATCTCTCCAATTAAATAAGGATCCACATGTCTCATCCCATCACAAACATCATTGGAGATATTGTCACAAGGATGAGAACAAGAGGTGAACCCATGATACAAATATTTGTCTTCACTCTTATTTCTTATCCCAGATAAAGCCAAAGAAAGTTGATAAGGCTTTAAAGGATTGAAGTTGGGTTAAAGCTATACAAGAGGAGTTTTTTTAATTCAAATGGCAAAAGGTTTGGAACCTATGTCCTCTTCCTCAAGGGAAGACTATCATAGGAACCAAATGGGTGTCTAGGAATAAGAAAGATAACAGAGGACTTGTCATTAAGAATAAGGCAAGATTAGTTATCTAAGGATACACACAAGAAGAAGGAATTGACTACATAGAGACGTCTTTTCTCATGTGGTAATACTTGAAGTTGTCAAAACATTCTTAGCTTTAAATGCATCCAAGGATTTCAAGTTCTACTAGCTTGATGTCAAGTGTGTTTTTCTCTATGGGGTGATTGATGAAGAGGTGTATGTCAAACAACCACCTGGCTTTGCAGATGCTGATCATCCTTATTATGTTTGCAGGCTTGATAAAGCTCTATATGGGCTTCACCAAGCTCCAAGAAAGTGGTATGAGACTCTATCTCAGTTTCTTTGCCAACATGGCTACAAAAGGGGGTACTATAAATAGAACTCTTATCATCAAAGGAAAAGGAAATGACTTAATGCTAGTTCAAGTATATGTAGATAACATTATCTTTGAGTCAACTAATCCAAAGCTCTGTAAAGACTTTGACAAACTGATGAAGAATAGATTTGAAATGATACCAAGGGGGAACTCAATTTCTTTCTAGGAATTCAAATGAAGCAAGTTGAAAGTGACATCTTCATAAGTCAGTCAAAGTATGTACAAGATATACTTACAAGATTCAACATGAATGATTGAGATTCCTAAGACACCTATAGCCAGAATTCACTCCCTTGGACCTGATCTTAAGGTGGAGTGTGTAGATGAAAATCTTTATAGGGCTATGATTAGGTCTCTTATGTACCTCACTACTAGTAGGCCTGATATCATGTTTGCCACATGTATTTGTGCAAGATATTAAGCCAACCCCAAGATGTCACACCTAGTTACTTGCAAAAGGATTTTAAGATATCTCAAAAGTGCTTCAACACTTGGCCTTTAGTGTCCAAAGAATTCTGACTTCAATCTGTATGCACATATAGATAGTGACTATGGTGGCTGCAACATGACTGCAAAGTCTACATCAGAGGGCGCCAATTTCTTGGTGGAAGAATAGTCTCTTGGCAATGCTAGAAATAATCATGTGCATTTGTATCAACTGCTAAAGCTGAATACATTGCTGCCACAAGCTGCTATGCTCAAGTGCTTTGGATTCAAAATTAGATGCTAGACTATAGATTTAACTTCAAGGAGACTCCCATCCACATAGACAACAACAATGTTATCTCTATTACAGAGAATTCAATGCAGCACTCAAGGATGAAACACATCAATATCAGGTATTATTTGATTAGAGATAAATTTGAAAAGTGATTAATCAAACTAGTCAAAGTCAACACATATGAACAATATGCTGATCTATTCACCAAAGCTTTTGATGAGCAGAGATTTAAGTATCTTGTATCAGTTATTAGGATGATTAACTTTGACTAGCTTTTCTTAAAACTAAATCATATTATTTCTAAAACCTGTGTGTCCTAAGTTGTATATTTTATCACCTTTATAACCCATTGTTTACTCTGGAAGAAAAATATTTTTAAAAGACATTCCTTAGATCTTTGAAATTTTTTTGATCATTTTATTCTTCAAAAGATGTGTATTTACCTTCGGAATAAACTTATTTCTTCAAAAACAAATAACTACTTTAGAAAATTTACCTTCGGAAGAAAATTTTGAAATATCTTTCAAAGTGTAAATTCCTCTTCAGTACTTGTATGTCTTTGAAGAATAGTTTTCTTTGTTGCTCCATTTGATCAAACTTCAGTACACTTGTGAAGTTGATTCGTTCAATATCAGTAACAATACCAAACAACAAACACTACAATGAAGAAGAATAACCAAAATATATTCAATATAAAGCAATTATGATCCAATACAATAAAGGTAACAACGCTCAATATATTTCAATGATAAAAAAGCTTACAATAGTCTCTTGCATCAAGAATAAACAATTAGAGTTTTTGCAAGGATGCTCAACAATAATCAAGACCAAAATTATACGTACAAATGATAGATTTGTTGACAGTTTCGCTATTAGTGAAACTGTCCTACCAAAGTCATAGTTTCGCCCGGCTGAGACTAACAGCTTCGTCAGGTGGTGAAATTACAAATTCGCTCATAGTTTTGTTGGGGCAGCAAAACTAAACTAATTAACAAAAAGCAAAAGTAAACTAACATTAAGCCTATAAAAATGAAATATAAACGTAATCTAATCTAAGGTGAGTCCAACCTATACATAATCATCAATACTACCCCTAGGTTAGACCTTACCATCTTCATCACTATTGATTTGTCTGATCTACTCCGTTCTTTTCAGCTACCTCTGATATTTCTTTGGTAGCTCCTGCAGTAACATCCTCAGCACGTGTAATTACCTCAGAAAATTTCTTTGTAAGGTCTTGCACCTCCATCCTCAGCTCATCTTCTGCTCTAACCTTGGCAGCCAACTCTCTCACCTTAGCCCTCACTCCCCTCACCTTACTAGCCAGAGTCATAAATAGACTTGCTTATTTTCTAGACTCCTCTCCTGCCCCTACTTTAATATAATTCTCACAAAGTACTAGCAGGTCTTCATCATAGAAGATAAACAACTCCATTGGGTCAAACAACCTGTACCCAACCCCATTCTTTACCCTGATCACCGCCTCCCCCGTATTGAGGTCGTAGAACCATTTCTCAAAACCTTGTAGTTGTTGGGGGAGGGGATCGGACAATCTAACCATGTTCATAGTCTTTAGGGGTTTCACCCTCAGCATGATCCTTCCTTTTCCTATTTCCCAATCATTGTCCTTCTTTGACCTCCTTCTTTCCGCCTTCATAAAATTGAATGACTCAAAGTTATCATTCATTCCATTCTTGATCTCCTTCTCTAGCATCATGGCTCTCTCACTAAGATTAGCATCAATCAATGGTAACATAGCCAACCTCCTTAACTCCCACTTGGGCAAGGTCTTAAATGCCTTCCTCTTGTGCAGATATGTAATCCCTCCCCTTCTTCTCTTAATCATAAACATCTTGAGCCCAGAATTATATTTCCAACTTATGATTTTCTTATCTGCATCCTTCTTACTCAACCCTTGTATGTTTTGAAATAAGGAAGTTATCTCTTTAGGCTCCTTCTCCCTCAAAAACCATTCTTCCTTTGACAACTCAATCACATCGTTTTCATCAGATCCCTTCTTTACCACATAGGCTAATGGTCTCTCATCCACTTCATAGTATTTAGGCTCAGAATCATAATCAACTAACTGTTCTTCCTCCTACTCCTCGTCTATTAATCTCCTATTAGCACCTTCCACTGGATTATCTCTCACAACCTCTTCTCCCACTAGATCCTTCTATATGTCAAAGTCCAAATTCACAAACCCAACCTCAATCACCTCATCCTCATTTTTAGCATTTACATCCCTTCCTACATCATTTAGTTCCTCAACATCATCTCTAAAACCTAAACCTCCAGCCTCCGCAACTCAGACATCAGAAGTGCCCTCTCATGCCCCGGAATATGTACCCATATTTTGAAATGGGTATTTAGCAATATGAGTCATATCATCTAACTCAGATTGAGTTAGCTAATTGGGTAGGCCAGCAGTGACCTTCAACTTATTCACCTCTGTTAGCAATCTCTTTATTAACTTTTGTTGATCTAACAACATCCTAGTCATCCCCTCAAGCATCTCATCTTTTTGTTTCTCTCTCAGCTCCTAATTAGTTAGCTTGGTCTTTATCATACTCAACTCATTATCTAGAGAGGAGTCAAGTTTTCTAATAACGTCCTCATCTAGACCAGCCCTACCATCCCTCCTCTCAGGCTTAGTGAATGCTTGGTCGTTGTGCTTAGTCCTTCTCTCTGACTCTCCCTCTTCCACCCTTTTGTTTGACCTTCTTTCTTTTTCAGCTCTGACCTCCTGTTTAGTCTCTTGAATATCATCTTCAAAATCATAATCCTTCTCTTTAGCATACCACTTTCGTTTCTTCATCGACTCAGCTTGCTTAATTCTTTTCTCCTCAGCCCTCTTATCCTCTAACTCATTCACCCTCCTAATATAGTTCCATCTATCAATAGGGTCATATTCTCCCATAATGGGTAATCTTACCACTGAAGCCGTTCATAATCACACAACAATCGGCAAATATGCACGTGTTCATCTACACTAACCTCTTAATCTCCTCGTGCCTTGGTATATTAGGAATAAGATCATAAATGATCATTTGCAAAAATCATGGGTACAACAACCATTTATCTTTCTTTAGAGCCATGACATTCTCTGCCATGCCGTCGAAGATAATTTTGGCTATATTGGCCTTCTGCCCTTTACAACATACAACCATAGCTTTTACCCAGTCAAGATTTAGCCCATCTGATCCACCATTTCGATGATCTAATCACATGATGAATACGTGGGCTATATATCTCCACTCCTTAAAAAGAAAGGATTTCTTGATTTCCTTTCTTGTGCGAAAAGGAGGACCCTCATATCCCATGGTCCTAAGGCCTCAAAAACTTCCTGATTAGTAAGCACGACCTCCTCTCCACTATCCTCCTTAAGTCTTAACACCTCTGAGATGATCTCAACAGTTATAACCAAGTCGTTTTCCAGCACTCTCGCAACAATCCTCTGAGGATTGGCTCTGGTGTCTTACTTGGTGGAATGCCAAAAGTCTCCAATCTGTAGTTCGTAGATGGTGGTAGAATGAGAGATTGCATATGCAGTGGGTGATCTTTGACGCCATCGGATATAGTCTCTAAATCCCACAGTTTTGGGTTGTGTATCATCCAAAATGACCGTGATGTTATTCCTCTCGTCAAACTTTAGATTAGCCATTTAATCTGAAAAGCAAATGAAACACATTAGAAAGATATATTGAAATGTATAATAGAGAAAAATAACTAAAAATAATAAAAATGAAGGAAAATCAATTTAAATTCGCAAGGCGAAAGTATAGTTTCGCTAGCCGAAACAGTAGTTTCGACAAGCGAAAATGTAATTTCGGCAACAAGCAAGAGGTAGTTTCAGCATGTCAGAGCATTAGATTCGACACGCGGAAACTATAAATTTGGCAAAGCGAAACTGAAACATGACCAGCGAAACTGTTAAGTTCATTCCGACAGCATGACTTCACAGTTTCACTGAAAAACCTTTGAACTTTCGTTTAGTTTCGCTGGCCTATCGATACTTTCGAGTAAGAACTGTGGAGGTACCAAAGAGTCTCAGCCTAATCGGTCCAAAATGAGTTGATTAAGCCTAGATTAAACTATGTGCAAGGTTTGAAACTCACATTAGATGCTTAAACAACCATCAAACAAGTAACAAACACTCAGAAAATCAAAATTGTTCAAAATAGTCATGGTATACTCTCAAAAACCTAAAACCTCGATTGTGCTAAAATAAAGTCTCAGTTTCACAAGATGCGATATATAGATTATAGTTTCGCTGGCAGCAAAACTATAGTTTCGCCCGTATAAGATTTGGTCAGAATGACTCTGATTTGAGCGAAAGAGCCGGCGAATCTACATTTTCGCCTTAGAAAACTATCAGCGAAAGAATAGTTTCGCTATAAACTTAAAAAGTTAAAATATTAAAAAAATTATTTTCTTCTTTTTTAAAAAATAAAATAAAATATATAAAAATGAATTAAAATAAAAACAAAAAGCAAAGAAAAGTAGTAATAAAGATTTGCCCCATAAGACCTCAACGAACTTCACATATTTTCCACATAACAAAAGAAGAAAACATAAGGATAGGGAGGAACGAGAAGCTAAAGAGATCTTCTAGAGAGTCATGGTTCAACGGAATTACTGATATACTTGTCCTTTAAGTCCATGCATTCGTCTTTTCAACAAGTAAACCGCAACTACAGTTATCATGTTTTGGTTCATTTAAAGAACACTTGAATGACTCAGTCCCCACAGACATTTGGCAAAGAAACGTATCATGTCCTCATGATATATTGAACAAATGACATGCTCTACTTGACTATTTCTTTTAGAAACAACAAAAATCCTTTTTCAAAAGAAACACATTCCTAATAGACATCAAATGATGAGAGCTCCAGGTCTATACTCACGTATAACGGAGGAGTTAATCAATTGAGTCTTATAGATGCGAGCTTGAGGTCTATACTTACATATAACAAAGACGATCATCAAATTGTGCCGATGAGAGCTCCAGGTTAGTACTATCGTACATCAAAGGAGATCATCACTCCAGGTCAATATTCACACATAGAAGATGAGATAAGCATGAGGGAGAATATAATAGGGATTCTTAGGAACAGAGAAGAGCAAGCAAATATCTTTTTGAGATAGGATGGCAAAGAGAAAAAAGGATACTTTAGTTTTAAATAAAATAAATCAACATAGAGATATCACGTTCTCAACCCTTTTTGAACAAGGACTTATAACTTTGTGAAGGCCAAAAAAGTGAAGAGGATTGTCCGAGCCACCAAGTTTCTTATTCTGTTAATTTAGCCACAAGATTACTGTCTACTTAGCTTTCTAGCTGAACCTATCAAGCATATCCTAACACAATACAATTGACTTCCTTCACATCATCCATACAACAAATTTTATTAAGGAGTTTAGAAGAATTCTAAAATGAATTGAAGAGAAACATTGATTATTCTCCCCTGAAATTTCTACTGATGAGCAAGATTGGAGAAAGAAACCCACCAAAACACATACTCGACCACACACCAACACACATAAGCATACAACCGAGGACATAACCAGTTACGAACACCATAAAACCATGAATTCTTACCTTGAATTCAATTTTCAGCTGGTTCTTCTTCAAACCCGAGAGCTTTCTGCTCTTTTTTCTTTCTCTCTCTCTAAAAACTAAAGATCTGGTTGTTGTAAGAGTAGAGTGGGCAGCCATGCCCACTTTACACCCACTTTCAATCCTTTTTGTCCTTTTGACACTTTTTACCCCTCAACTTGGGTAAAAATATATTTTCTTTCTTTTTCTTCACTTTATTCTTCTTTCTTTGACTAAAAAAACAAAAGGATGTTACATAATGTCAATAAAATCCTTCTCCTGAGCATCACGAATAGCATGAATCTGTGTCACGATGTGCTTGGTTTGGGAATGATGAATAGGATTCTTTGTGATACCAATGGTTGTTTCATTGTCACAGAACAACAGTGTATGGAGAAAGTTGATGCCATAGTAAATCATCTAATGTTGTATCTAAAGAACTTGGGAGCAACAGCTGGATACAACAATGTACTCTACCTCCCTAGTGGAAAGAGAAACAGTAGTATGTTTCTTACTTTGCCATGATACCAGACAATGTCCTAGGTACTGACATCCTCTAGTAACCGACTTTTTGTTTAACTTGCAACCATTTGAATCATTGTTAGAATAAGCATGTAAGTCAAAATTCCTACCATAAGGATACCAAAGCCCTAAGCAAGAAGAGCCTTTAAGATAGTGAAAAATTCGTTTTACAGCCTTTTAATGAGACTCCTTCGAGGCAGGTTGGTATCAAGCATAGTATCCTATAACAAAAGTTATGTCAGGATAACTTGTAGTAAGATACATAAGGGAACCGATCATAAATCTGTAGAGATGAGGATCAACATGTTTCCTACTCTCGTCTAGAGTGAGGCAAGTTTGAGTAGTGAATGGAGTTAGTTCAGGAGAAGCATTATCCATCTTGAATTTCTTTGGGATTTCTTTAATATACTTCTCCTGTAGCCCAAGGAAAAAGTACATCTCCCCCGTCATGCTCATTTCAAAATGACCACGCATAACCTCCTCAAACTCCCAACACAGCTTAGGATTGGTGGAGCCAAAATGTAACACCCGGTTATTTTTTTGAAGTCAAGAAAGAAGATTAAAGTGAAGAAAAAGAAGGAAAGGAAATAAAACCCAAATCTGGGGGTAAAAGTGTCCAAAAGGACAAAATGTTTGAAAAGTGGGTGTAAAAGGTGGTATGGCTGCCCATATGTCACATATGTTCCAAATTTTTAGATTTTAGAGAGAGAAAGTGGCAAGAGCAGCAGAGAACTCTCGGTTTTGAAGGAAAAACAAGAAAGAATTCGAATCAAGGTAATAATTCATGGTTTTATGATGTTCTTGACTGGTTTTATCCTCGGGTTTATGCTTATGAGTGTTTGTATGTATTCAGGTATGTTTTAGTAGGTTTCTAGGCAGTTGAATTCAATTTGCAAACGAGTTTGGAAAAAGCCATACTCAAGAGCTGCAAAGGTGAGTTCTGAAACCCCTCTTTTACATGTTTTAACTGATTTTGGGGCTGAAAATGCAGGATTGTATGCTTTTATTAAACTGGGTTTTGAACCCGTATGTAAGAATACGTGTATGCTGTGGTTGCATTATAATGTTGGTCTATGTCCATGCTTGTTGATGTTATGGTTGTGTTTCTAAGACTTAGAAGGTAAGATTTAAGCTTAGAACATGGTAGACGGTATTTGGGAACTGAATCTGATGTCTGGGTACGAATGGGTTGAGAATAATTGCCTAAGTGTAGACAAATGCAGATGAAAGCAAATGCGGATGAATGCAAATGCGAATGAAAGCAAATACGGATGGAAAGTTAATGCGGATGAGCGTTGACTAAGTATGTGAAATGCGGATGGAAAATGCGGATGAGTGAGGTCAATGAGGATGAGAAAGTCTAAGTGTGAGCAAATGCAGATGACCAATGCGGATGACCAATGCGGATGAGCATTGACTAAGCATGTGAAATGCGGATGATCAATGTGGATGAGTAATACCAAATGCGGATGAGAAAGTGAACAAATGCGGATGGAGTATGGGAATTGAGGATGAACTAAGACAAATGCGGATGAACACTTAGAATATTTCTAACTTTTTGTAGAAAAAGTGTAGTTTAGGCTTTGACTTGGGAGGTTCTCGGGGGCTATGTAAGTTGACTTTTTGAGGTCATAGATGTTACGATGTATGATTGATGCTTATGCATGATGGTATGTATGTTGTATGTTATGTATGTATGATGCCCTGTATGACGATGTTGTATATGCATGTTAATGTTCCTGTTATGTCTGTTTATTTTCTGATGGCTTTACGTTGAATGTTAATGAATGAAATGAAAGTATTATGTAACATAAAGTGGAAGATAATGAAAAGAGGGATGAAATAAAGAATGCATACATTAATGAATGAACGAATGTAAGAAAATCTTGCAAGCAAATGCATGGAGGTTCACACTCAATGCAGAGTGTTAGCTCAACCATGTGCGGGTTAGTTACGCCATGAGGATGCACACTAGGGCTTAATCCTTTGATTAAGCAAATCTATGGAGGTTCACACCCAATGAGGAGTTGTCAGCTCAACTATGTGCGAGTTATATACCGCATGAGGATGCACACAGGGGTTTAGTCTTTGTGATTGACCAGATGTATGGAGTCCTTGTCGCTTAACCCTAGATGAATTGCTTGGTGCTCTAGAGGGGGGGTTAAGCACATAACAGGACCTAGATGAAAATGAGAAGATAATAAATGAACGATGATGAAGATAATAATTATTATCTATGTGTACGTACGATGTGTGACCACATTATAAAGTCAGTTATGTTTTGAAAGAAAGTAATGAACGGTTTTAAACAAAAGATAATGTATGTTTTATTTTAAAACTAGAACTCACTCATCAACGCTGACTTTTTATGAATTTTCCAGTTGGCAGGTGAGCATTGCTGAGGATGGCGCGGGGTAGCTACTTGGCTCTTTGGATGGCATCCATTTCAATAATGATTTTGTGATGTAATGCAACAAGTATTTTATAACCTGATAGTGATGTATTATTTTGCAAAAGTCTTTATGATGAAACGAAATGTCGTTTTAAATGTTTCCGCTGTAATGATTATTTAAGACAAATGTAAATATATGTTTATGTGTGATGATTTTCTAGTTGTGAGCGTCCCGGGAACGGGGCCTTACAAGTTGGTATCATAGCCAAAGTTTAAGTGAAACGGGTAAATTTTCAAAATAAACCTCAAATTAAAATGAATGGGACGGAAAGGGAAGGGATGTCAGTCTGAGTAGCTGTGTGCCATCAGGTATTTTCGTAATGTTAACTAGTATTACGTGGGCATGTTATGTGGTTTATGTGTTGGTTGTAGATTTAGATACTAATGTAGTCAGGACAGGTAATGCTTGGGGTATGAAGAGTAAAGTAACTGGCTAATCGCAACTGGGCCACTGTAATTAGGGACTTACTATACTTGACATGAACTGAGTTGTTCCCTTGAATGACCGAGTTGGTGTTTAAATCTTTCAGTGTGTGTTAGAGGATGGTCGGTGGTAGATCTTCTAAAGCCTCATGTGGTGGTGGACCTGGTGCTGAACCACGGGTCACGAGAGGAAGGCCTAGAGCCAAAAAGGTGGTTCATGAAGAACCAGAGACCCCTCATCCATAGGGCGGAGATAAGAGTGCTAATCTGAGAGCCTCAGTGAAGGAGGTGGTCGTGGAGGAAGTGCATCAGGTCATGCAGACGATCCTACCGTCTGTGGTGACCGAAGTGATATAGGCTGTTAGAGATGGGGGAAGAAGGGAAAGGAGTAGACCTACGGCCGAAAGAAGACAGCTCGAGGCTGAGACGGTTCTGTCTGATGACGAAGAGGAAAAGGAAGAAGAAGAGCCTACGCCGGAGGCGGTACATGGCTGTAACTACGGGGCATTTCAATGGTTCAAGCCCCCTACTTTTGATGGTAACAACACTACTGCTGTGGCTCACCAATGGGTGAGAGAAATGGAAGTCGTTTTGAACATCAGCAAGTGCCGAAAGGATCAGAAAGTAAAGTTTGCTACCCATTCTTTCAGGGACTCAACTTTATGCTGGTGGGACAATATTGTCCAAGCTGAGGGTAGCCAGGCTATTCGGAGGATGAAATGGTCCGAACTAAAGAAGTTGGTGATTAAGAAATTTTGTCCTAATAGAGAAAAGGACAATGTTGAGAGAGAGTTCCTGCAACTGGAGGCGGGAACCATGACACATCAACAATACACCACCAAATTCAAGAAAATGGCATGGTTGGTGCCAGATCAGGTGACGACTCTATCACGAAAGATCAAGAGGTATGTTCAGGGTTTGCCGGCGGATATCCGTAGGCACATGATCGATGCCCGACCGAGCACGTTTAGGTCGGTAGTTGATTTGGCAGGGAGATTTTATGATGAGCGAGAGGTGGTGGTGGCTGTGGGGAACAAGAAGGGTAGTGGTGATCAAAACTAGAATAGGAAGAGGTTTGGTCGGGGTGATGCCTCGACGGGTAACAAGAGGGCACGGGTGGATGACCGCCGTGTGGTCACCCTAGGTGCAGGATTGAAGAGGTGTGGCAAATGTGGGAAAGAGCATTTAGGGGAATGCAAGTGGGGATCAAATGTCTGTTTCAAGTGTGGGAAGCCTGGTCATATGGCTAGAGATTGTAGGGGTATGAGGTGTTTCAATTGTGGGGAAAGTGGTCATATGAGTAAAGACTCTAAGAAGCCGAGGGCTAGGGTTTCTGGGGTGAAGAAGACGGGAAGTGAAGGACCGAGGGCGAGCGCTAGGGCGTTCACGATGACGCAAGAGGAAGCTAGAACGGACCCTGATGTCGTGTCAGGTACGTTTCTAGTCAACCAAACTTTAGCTACTATGTTATTTGATTCTGGTGCTAGTAAAAGTTTTATTTCTGCTACTTTCTGTGCTAAACTACCCGTTAGTAGTAGGAGTGTTGATGTGTCCTTGATGTAGAAACTTCCATGGGTAAGTCTACCAGGATTTCTGAGGCAATAGAAGGTTGTAACGTGGAACTAGAGGGTCACAAATTTCTGGTTAGACCATTCGTGATGACCTTAGGTGGTTTCGATTTGGTGCTTGGGATGGACTGGTTAGCGAACTTCGAGGCAAATATTGTGTGCCGCAAGAAGATGATTTGTTTGACAGCGCCTGAAGGAAGTTCGGTAACGGTTTACGGGGATTGGATCACGATGGTCCCAAAAGTAATCTCAATGGCGGGGGCGGGAAAGTATATGAGGAGTGTATGTAGCACCTACTTGGCCTATGTAAAGGACGTGGACATGCCAACACCACATCTATCCGATGTCTCGGTTGTGTGTGACTTTCCAGGTGTGTTTCCAAAAGACTTACCAGGTGTGCCACTTGACTGAGAGATTGAGTTTCAAATTGATTTGATACCAGGTGCCCAACCTGTTGCCAAGGCTCCATACCGATTGGCTCCTACTGAGATGAAAGAATTGATGGGGCAATTGCAAGAGCTGCTTGATAAGGGGTTCATTAGACCAAGTATCTCTCCTTGGGGTGCTCCGATCTTGTTCGTGAAAAAGAAAGACGATAGTATGAGGATGTGTATAGACTACCGTGAGTTGAAAAAGTTGACAATAAAGAACTGATGCCCTTAACAAAGAATTAATGACTTGTTTGATCAGCTCCAAGGTGCTAGTTGGTTCTCTAGAATAGATCTTCGATCGGGCTACCATCGCTGAAGGTGAAAGAGTAGGATGCCCCTAAAACAGCTATTCGCACGCGTTATGGTCACTACGAGTTCCTTGTTATGTCATTCGGTTTGACCAATGCACTAGCTACTTTCATGGATTTGATGAACCGAGTGTGTCTGCTGATTTTGGATAAATCAGTGATTGTGTTTATTGATGATATTTTGATTTATTCGAAGAGGGAGATTGAGCATGCCGACCATATTCGTGAGGTTTTGGAGACGTTGAGAAAGGAGAAGTTGTATGCTAAATTCTCCAAGTGCGCGTTCTGGTTGCGCGAGGTACAATTCTTGGGTCATGTGGTGAGTTCTGATGGGATCATGATGGATCCGGTAAAGGTGGAGGCAGTGATGCAATGTAAGTCTCCAAAGACGCCATCCGAGATTCGTAGTTTCTTGGGTTTGGCGGGCTACTACTAAAGATTTATCCAAGACTTGTCTAAGATCGCTTCTCCACTAACTAAGTTGACCCGGAAAGATGTCAAGTTTGTATGGGGTCAAGCTCAAGAGAAGGCGTTCGAGGAATTGAAAGCGAGGTTGACTCAAGCTCCTGTTATGTCATTACCCGATGGAAGTGAAGATCTGGTGGTTTATTCTGATGCTTCCTACTCGGGGTTAGGGTGTGTGTTAATGCAAAGAGGGAACGTTATAGCCTATTGATCCTGACAGTTGAAGGTTCATGAGGTCGACTACCCTACTCATGACTTGATGCTAGCAGCCGTGGTCTTTGCGCTAAAGATTTGGAGGCACTATCTGTATGGGACAAAGTGCACCATATTCATTGACCACAAGAGCTTGAAGTACGTCTTTGAGTTGAAGGACCTGAATATGAGACAAAGACGATGGTAGGAGCTTATAAAGGATTATAATTGGGAGATCCATTACCATCCGGGCAAAGCGAACGTGGTGGCGGATGCCCTTAGTCGAAAAAAGAGGCCCGAGCCGATTCGGGTAAAAGCATATTAGATGATCACGACCTCTGATGTGATGAAGCTAGTCAAGGAGTTTCAAGATGAGGCATTTAAAGAAGATCATCTTAACTCTGAAAGGATGAGAGGTCTGTTGCGGAATTGGGTGAAAACACGCTTGGTGTAGGAATCCGATTTGGGTGAATGTGGATTCCTCGTTTTGGGGATCTACGCATGGAGATCATGGATGAAGCACACAAGACAATCAATACTCCATTCATCCGGGTGTCACAAAGATGTATCAATACATGAAGAAAGATTATTGGTGGTCGGGTATGAAACGCGACGTGGTGGAGTATGTGAATAAATGCCTTACTTGCCTACAGGTGAAGGTCGAGCATCAAAAACCATATAGGAAGATCCTACCTTTGGATGTACCGGAATTAAAGTGGGAGCACATCACCATGGATTTTATTACGAAGCTACCGTGTACCCTGAAAGGGTATGATGCCATATGGGTGATAGTTGACCGTTTGACAAAGAGTGCTCACTTCCTACCGATCCGCGAGATATATTCATCTGAGAGGTTGGCCGATCTTTACATTAAGGAGATTGTAACTCGTCATGGTGTACTGGTGTCGATTGTGTCTGACCATGACACCTGGTTTACATCCAAATTTTGGAAGAAATTCCACGATGCTATGGGGACGAGGTTACACATTAGCACGGCTTATCATCCCCAGACGGATGGTCAGTCAGAGAGGACCATTCAGA
>BJCM01204201.1:0-10408 GCA_018326385.1 Flaveria bidentis | reverse complement strand
ATATCTATGTATAGGATAAAGATCAAATAAAAACCATATTTATAATTGAAAACCGTGAAAACCACCACTATCTAATCACATAATTTAGAATTGATTTAACTTTTTAATTGTTTAAAGTATATTTGAGTCAATTTCAATCATATTTTTTGAGTTCATTATATATTTTTTGATTTAAACTCCAAGAAACGTCGATGACAACAAAACGAATTACGTATACGTAACTTGTATGACGTACATGTACGTAGCTCTTAATTGTACACTTGGTAACACGTACTTACATATACATAATCTCTACATATACGCAATTATTAGTTGTATACTTTGTAAAACGTACTTACATATATGTAACGCCTAGTTTTCATGATTTTCATTTATAAATGGGTTCAATTGGTTTTCAATGGTTTTTATTTATAAATTGGTTTTCACATATGTGTGTGTGCGCGTGGGCGCGGGATCGGGTGCGGGCGAAGGCTCGTGCACGTGCGTGTGAGTGTGAGTGTGAGTGTGCGCGCGCGCGCGCAAGCGCGTGCATATATGTGGATAAGCGATATTAACATATTATCAAGGTTGAAATAAAAAATATACGGAATCTAAAGTAGTAGAAGATTAGTAGTAAATAAAGTGAGTGGTGTGTTTATAGCTTATGTCTATGAGATCTAATCAATGTTGCAAAAATCGGCTCTAGGCGTCGATTAATCGCAAATCGGGGGTCCACCTTGGTGATTTCACTTAATCGGAGGTATTAATCGGTAATAGTCAAAATCTGACCTGGGCGGTCTTAACCGGCCAAAAATTTAGAAAATCCGGCCAAATATGTATATTTATATATAAAACTGAACTTTTTTATAAAAATTACATACTAAAATGTGTATATTTATATATAAAACTAAAAATTATATATGAAAATTTCAATCCGATTAATTTCAATTAATCCATACCTCGCCGCCCTGACTAGCGCCTAACGATTTTTACAAACATCGGATATAATCACTTCAAAGAATTGCAAAACATAATCAGGAAACCAATTTTTCAAAATGATGACTATGAGCTTTCTATTATAAAGAAGACAAATGAAACACAAATGTAGAACACACTAACAATTTCAATGCTTAAATAAGATAAGTAAAGCCACAAATTACCTTTTAAATTTGTAAATATACTAAACAGAGGACATGTTCATGCTTGTACATTTAACTTTTGAACACAAAAATGAACACAAAACAATTAATCCAATGAATTTTTCTGTTTATGTTTTGTTTGTTTGGAAACTGAACATTTTATTGTTTGTTTGTTAAAAATCTACACGAATAATTCACAAACGTAGACAAACACAAACGACGTATTGTATTTCAACCAAACTCACTTCGAATTACCTTTTTTTAGTCCTTCACAATATCCTTCACAAGCTGAGCCACAACATTTGTTACCATAAAACAAAACCCAAGCACGAGTATACGAGCAGGATTGAATATACAAGAACTACTGAGATGTATTAACAATACTAACAACAGTTTCTGTCAGCAGATTGTTTAACTGTGAAAATCCCATGTTTATTATTTGTTTACAACTATGATTGGGAGACGTTTTCAGGTAACTGACTGATGCTCAGCCAGGCCAATCGACGGATGTGTTCAGATTGAAAGTCCTGCAAAAAGCAGCTCCAGCTCCTCATCTTGTGATACAGTCCTCTGAATGTATAAGAAAAAACATCATCAGTTGCATCATACAAGCTACCCTAACTTATTAGAAAATAAAAAAAGAAATCTGAAGCAGTCAAAAAGTATTAAATACTTGAAAAATGTCATCAGGTTATATACATAAATAAAAATTCAACTCCTGTTTTTAGAATTCTTTTCCCAGTCTTTGATGATCTTGTTATTTGAACAAACAACTTCCCATTTTTAATATTTTTGTTTCATAGCGGTGTGTTTATTACAATACCAATTCTCAGTAAATAACTGCAAAAACCACATAAGCACTTGTACGTGTTACTTTAAAGACGTGGTGGGAGACAGAAGAAAGACTGGTATGTGCCTATAAAATTATCTTATGTATCACAGTCAAAACAATAATTACATGCGTTAATGAGGTTCTAGTTTCTTGCTTATAATTGGTTATGTGCTGAACACCTTCTTTTATTATTTAAGTATTAAATGATGGAACGATATATAAGTTACACATTACACTAAGGCCACGTAAATATCAAACATCATTAAAAGCCATCCGCATATCAATTTGGTTTCGTTTATGTCGTTCTGGCAAGAGACTTGCCATGAGACAAAAATTTCCTTAAAAATTCAAATTGAGACAAGGACTTGCCGCATTAGGCTTGATATGCTTAAGTTTGTTCTAATTATAATCGAACTGTATAATACATATTAACATTAATGGAGACACTTTTTGTCTTTTTACAAACTTTTTGCAGGTTTCTAGCCAAAATTTGGGCACAAAAAAAAATAAACAAATGATCCAAAATGATACTTGTGTGGGCTAATATGTCGTTTTGAAATACGACTGGCCTTGGTGTAAATTTTTCATGGCCTATTCATTCACCATTAATGATTCTTATGCTTCTAATGTTGACATTATGATGTTTGAGTGCTTAATTATGCATCTATATCACACAAAATAGATTTTTAGGCAACTTCAAACTAAAATGTCAATATGCCTATCACAAATCTATAATTCTTGCATCTTTTACCCACATCATGGTTGTCAAAGGCGTGAGGTGTACTCAAGGGGCAAAGTGTGAGCCTTAGACACGGGCACCTAAAAAGCAAAGGCTTTTATAAGCGATACGCATAATAGAAAATACCATTTTATAGGTTTTGGGCATGTCTTATGCTTTTTAGGTTGATTCCAGGCTTGTTTAAGGCTAGTGTGATTGTTTCAGATGATTTTAGGCCAAATTTTATCCGGAGTATACACCTAAGCCCCTAGAACCGAGGCTTTTGAAGCGATGAAACAAGGCTATGTCAAGCTGCACCTAAGGGCCTAGGGGCGCGCCTTGCGCTTTTGAGTTTTGACAACAAAGACCCGCATATTAACTCTTAATCGCCGATTAATCCTAATTTTTGCAACACTGCATGTAATCCATTCATCTAAACGTGTCAAACAGGTTTGCGGGATGAAAATGAGTTGTAAATAGTTTGGTAGTGTGACCTTATAGACTATAATTTGTATTCTAATTTTAAATAGGTAAACACAAACACCATCTTTTTAAGAATGACAACCAAATACTTGATTGCTTCATGTCGTATAAAAAATTAACCCTATTAAAATCTATAAAACGAAATTTCATGAAATCTATGCTAACATATACAGGAAGTTATGTGCATTGTTCACTTCCCACATCTATATAGTCAAAGCCATACATAGTGCTCGCCTAGTTGCAGCACACCACACCGTAATGCCTTGTGTCCATCAAAGCACACATAATAAAACTCCAGCCAATTTTGAAAAAGCCGGTCTGAAACAACTAAAAATGGTCTAAACATGCCTGGAATCAATCGAAACTAGCCTATAAAACATGTCTAAAGCCCCTAAACATGAAATGTTTACAACTATGCCCATTGCTTAAAAGGTTCGCCTTGCGCATGGGCGACAGACTCACCTTTTGCACCTTATACGCGCCTAGCGTTTTCAACTACCTAATCCCACATATATGAATACAAATGCCTAAAATGCCTTAGAAACCCAAGAAACCTAGTTTCAAATGTGTAAACTTAATATGTACCTCACTGCAAATTCATTTCACTAATTCACCAAAAAACTTGCAATTGAATCAACATACTACCCCCATAAAACAACTTTCATCTCCATACCTGAACAGACAAAAGCTGCAGAATCTTATTAAGCACCTTCATCCGATGAGTCGCATAACTGCTATGTGCAGGAAGCTGATTCACCTTCTTGATCTCATCATGAACTGCAGCCTTCTTCTCTTCGTTCCCCATATGTTTTCCTCCACTTTTCGCCTGAATCACACGATCACTTCGCATCGTAGGATCATTAAACGAACCACTGCCCTCCAGAAGGTTAAATCGCTCCATGCTTGAATCAAAAGCTAACCTGCAGATGTGAAAGTAAGAAGATATAGTACGTAAATAAGAATCTATTCAATTGGTTCGATGTTGTTGATATGTAAAAATTGGAACTTGATTGTGGGTCTTTGAAAACGATTGGTAATTTGATGGATGATGGTATTGGGGATGAAATTAGGGTTTTAAGCGGGAATCAGAACGAAGGGTTGAAATTAGGGTTTTGAATGTGAATCAAAAGTGGGTGTTGGAGTTTATGGAAGTGGAAGATGAGATGATAGAAGTTATGATTGATTTGATTTGAATTTTTCCCACCTGTAGTCTTGATTTCGGTTTGGTAAAGCTTGGGTTTTGCTGTTCTTGGGTGAATTAAACAATGATGTTTATACAACTTCTTTTCACAAAGCTACAGTGTGATCCTTCCCGCAAAACCGTCATAATCGGCATATCACATTAGCTTTTCGTTCGTCTTCACTCATTCTTTCCCCAAATACCTTTTATCATAACACTATCATTCCTACGAACACATTTATCTTTTCATCTCATATTTTCTTTATTAATTTACTATAAATAAAAATATATAAATTATTATAAATATATTTAATTAAAATAATATAAAAACAACAACGTAAAACAATAAAATAAAAACGAAGATACAAAATTAATAGATAGAAACGATGATACAAAAAAATAAAAACAAAGATACAAAAAAATAGTTGTTATGAATAGAACAAAAAAGTACCCGTTATATAAAAAAAATAATCGTAATAAATAAAACAAAAAAAATAAAGAATAACTCTAATTAATTAGTTTAATACCATAAATGTAAAAAAAATAAAAAATATTTTATGTAATTAGCTCATTTTAATAAAATATTATACTTAAATTATTATTTTAATTAAAAGTTTTTAAAATATTTTAATTAAAAACATCTACTTTAAAATCATTCAAAATTTTTAATGGTGGTGGGGCCCACTACCCATCCCTGTGCCCTTGCCCACGGTTCAGGTGTCTTCCTCTTTTCTCCCCTATCGCCGCCCTTCCGGCGGGCACCGTCCACGTCGGCGACGGGCGGCTCACGGGCAAAGCGACGGGGGCCGTCTTAGAGCATTAACGGAGGTGTTTGTATTTTTATGTAATTGTGTGTCCGATGTTACAGGGATGTTTGTGACGGGTCTTGAGTTAATGAAAAATAAAATTTATGAGTATTGTATAATGATTCTTCATATTTAGAGAACACGATACTCCCTCCCTCTCTCATTCCCCAATAATTTTTTTAGTATTTTTAGAAGTAGTTGTGAGTTGAGAAAAAGAAAAAATAATAATAAGGATATAAAAACATTTTTTTGAACTGCAAATGTATGGCCATGCTTCGAAAGATATGTGTTATCTTAATCAGACTTACTTATTCATTTTCCAGCCGGGACCACATCCCAATCCTCTCAGGAGGAAATTCGTTGTTGAGAAAACCCTTTAGCTCAACTTTGAGTATTTTTGCTCTGATACTTGAACCCATGACATCCTTTTATTTACATATCATAGATGCCTCAAGCTAAAGATCATTCGTATAAAAAAATTATTTGATTAAAATAAAGTTAAAAAATAGTATTTTTAATGCAAATACAAGAATAGAGATAGACACGTAAATGCTCTTACAGAAAGGGTTCACTTTTGGGTTCAAAACCAAGTTTTATGATAGGTTTTATTTTTGCGTGAAGGTGAAGGTTAGTCTGGTGACAAAAAAGCTGAAGTAACCAAACTTTTAAAGTTAAAGGTGAATCTCATATTATGGATTGGTATAATTTAATTACTATGTAGAATTATTAGTAGGTTTGATGCATGTAGGTTATCATTCTAAGAAAATATTTAACTTTTGATGCGGTTTTAAAATTTTCAAATCCTAACCAATGAATCAATGATTGAAAAAATAATTATCGTAATTTAATATACTACATTATTTGAATATATTCTTTTGATATATATTGACTTTCACGTATTTTGTTATAAACATTAACAAACTTATGATATTTGACATATATAATTTTTCAAAAATTAATTTCTTTACAATTTATCATGTTCGAGCACTCCCCGAGTACTCCCCGCCTAGGCCAAGTACTCCCTGCCTAGATCGAGTACGTGCAACTGCTAATCGACCGATCTGACAGCGCTTAATCACTTTTACAACCATGGTTTAGAGTATGTGAAATGTTAGAATTTTGAATCCCTTTAAAGGTAGTTTTTCTCCTAAAATGATGTGAGATTGCAAGTGCTTGTAGTACACAAAATTAACAAAGAGAATAAAGTACATTTTTTGTTTTTTATAATAGCCCAAATTATAGTTTTGTTCTTTATAACAAGACGAATTATGGACTAGTTTATTTAAATAAAATATACTCTATATTATTTTTGTGAAAACTTGTTATGGATGTAGTCTTTTTTACTAACGAAAGTTAACTATCTCAGTTAAATCATCTCATGTGCACTGCACACGAGGATATTTATTTTCTTTTTACCAAAGGACTATTCTTGTATTATTGATTTACCCCTAAATTCTTTAAGCCTTAATTTCATTCTCGGGGCCATCAGTGGCGACCACCGCAAGTAGATTTTCGGCGACATTTCTCAGCAAGCCATCGCTAGCCACCACTGCTTCTTGGTAAGAACATCTTGGGTTCTCGTCCTCAAACAAAAGCCGTTGCAACACCACCACAACCCCTTCTCATTTCTTGGCAAATATGACATTTAAATCGTAGTTATAACCATCCTAGATCTACTAAACCATTTCGACAGCATCTCTACGCCACTCGTGGAGTTTGTTAATGTTGCCAGGAAGTGGATGATAACTGTAAACCATCGCTACTACCGTCGTTTCCTATCAAAAAACTTCATCACTTGCTCCATGTTCTCGAAACAGCCTTATGTCACCCTCGTCGCAGACCGATCGCCACTGTGAGCTCATGATCAAACCCAAATCCGAATTTACTTAGTGTATATTCTTATAAAAACCAATCTTTTATTTTATTTTACTTCTCTTTAAGCCAACCTTGTAATCTAGTAACTTCTTGTTTTGTTTACATAACTTGAATCCTATTTTATATGTATTTTGACGGATTGAAGTTTGGATTGCATTGTAACTTTCGACAACATCCTACACATTTTTTGTTTTGATGTATTTGTACTGATTTTTTGAGTAATTTGAAATAACTAATTATTTCGTACATTTTTATGCTTTTTAAAAAAATGAAAACTTTTCATGTAGTTATGTGTTGGCTCGAATCTTGTTAAATATACGCACCCGACCCGCTATTATGATGAACTTGATCAAGAACATACTGTTTTGTGTTACTATTTCATATTTATCAACGAAAACCTATAGATATAAAAAACTCTAATGATCATAATTTATTGCTAAACATGCATTGAAGAAGAAGTAATTAGTAACCTATCACACCAATAAAACTTAATAAACTATTAAATTAATTTTATCTAACAAACCCTTAGATAAAAAGTAATTTAACACTCATATTTATTTCTTTTGTAGTCTCATGGGCAAACATTTCTAAACAATTTTTTATTTTGTTTTCCTTCGAATTTATTATTTTGAAAACATTTATGTGAAAATTGTTGATATTTTTGTTTGTTTCTTATTTTGATAACAAAAAAATGTAATGGGAAAATATTAGCCGCACAACACATCCAAATTCCAACGCAAAATAAAAAGAAAATCCCTATTTTTTTATAGGTATGCTTCTAATTCTATTACGACACCCTTTTCAATTTTCATCATCTTAATATCATGACTAGAAGAATCGTTTAATAGTTTTTAATCAAATGTGAAGTAATTTTTAAAAATATGTACATTATATTTAAATATTTACAAAATAATATAAGGCTAAAGTTTTTAGTTTAAAGTCATTGCTTTGGATCATTTTTTCTCTTTAAAAACTTGAAACGCAAATGATAAAACCGAAACCGAACCGAAACTGAAGTTAAAACCGACAACCAAAAACTAAAACCAAACGGTTTTAAAAACCTACATATCGGTTTTGGTTTCGGTTTTAAGCTAAAACCAAACCAAACCGACCCATGCTCACCCCTAGCGAGTAGGGCATAAGTGCATATCCCACTAACTTTGCAGTAGTAAGAATACGTTCTAATTGTTGATAAAAAGAGAGATGTCTCCACATACAAACCCAAAGACAGTCAATTTACAAGCACAGACCTGATTGCAATTAAATCCAACTCAAATGTAATCAAAACTTGAAACTAGAATATTGATTTAGCATTATTCATTTTTGTAGCATCCTGTATTTTCGTTAATTAAAAATAGCCTCGTTATATTCTTGTAAAAACCATTAATGTCATTATGAAACTTATGGGTTAATTATGTTTATTTCATAAGTTTGCCATTAACTTTTAATATAAAAGTTAATAAACTAATCATTAAATTGAGAAATTATAATTATAATAATAATAACTCTAATAATAATGTCAAAATTAATAATAATGTTAACAATAATAGTAACGATAACAATAATAAAAATAATAGTAATAATAATAATAACAGTGTTATTATTAATAATAATAATTTGTAAATGATATTAAACCTACAAATGTTTAAAACTTAAGGTAATTAAGTTGAGGGGGTTTGATTGTCAATTTATAAAATTTGAATAAGAGTTTCATGCATAAAATAACAACAATTAAAACCTCAGGGACCAATTGTGTAAACTTTCTCCCACCCTTTTCTCTCTCCCCGTATTTCCGGCCGAGCGGTTCCAGCCACCTCCGGCCGAACGCCGGCAACTCCCCAAATGCCTGAAACCCTCGAAATTTATCACTTAATTGATGTTAACCATTTCGTGGAACTGTCTCGAACTCAATGATGTGTGTTAATTTCGGTTTTGGTCGGTTATTGAGATGCTTGAGCTCGGTAACCGATCGCCATTAAACTTCAAGCCGTTCGACAATTAAAACACTATAATAATCAAATTAATTGTAACTAAATCGAACGTTTAACTATTCCTAAACTCTTAACAATCATAATTTCATCGGAATCACTCCTAAACAATCCAAACAATTCTAACGTTTAAACGCAACCTGCAGTCGAGGTGTCATCGTCTTTCACGCATCCTAAACTCAAATTGATAGAGGGTTATTGTTTCTAATCATCCTTAGAAGCTTCCTGTACAACGAATTTGAATAATATCGACAATTGCATTCCGAACCAACTTCGTCTGTGTCGCGACGTTGCCCTCTTTCTTTCGCTATCAATTCCATCTCAATCTAGGTAATTGAGTACATGTGCACACTCGGTTTCGAGAGGGAATCAAAAGCCCTAACCTCTTGTTCATTAATAATAATCATTTGGGGCTCAAATTGATAAAAGATGAATCTAGGGTTCATGCGATTTGAGGGTTTATTGAATAAATACATTTAAAGTTTTAAAGCGGGTTTGTAACAAGTATGGGCGTTGGCCCGACTGGTTAACACTTAGAACACTTACATAGGGGACCCGGGTTTGATCCTGGGCACCCACATTATTTTTTAAGCCTTTTATTGATAAATTTAAATATAGAAAAATCTTAATAATTATAAAAAAATTATTTTTGTAAACTTTAATTATTTTTAAAGACACCAAATTACTTTCTGTAAATTTATCATTTTAAGTACTTTAACATTTTTTTCTTTATTTTTAAAAATATTATCAAACATATATTATGCTTAGTTTATTTTTTATAAAATAGACATTATATAATAGTTTAAATCATTAGATTATTATTGGTTACTATATTATCTTTAATTATTGATTAATAATGATAATTATAAAATTTGATAAATAATTTAAAATTAAAATTTATAAATTTATATAAAGGATTTAATTCCTTTAAAATTGTCTAAATGGTATTTTTCTTTTATCGGACTAATATATATATATATATATATGTGTGTGTGTGTGTGTGTGTGTGTATGTATGTATATATACATATATATATACATATATATGATTTCATTAGCTAGCCTTATAAAAAACCCCCAAATTCTTAGCAAAACCCTAGTTCATGTTTAATCATTAATCTTATCGCTAAACTTAATCTTGTAATATATCTATACGTTTAGGTACTTTGTAAAGAAATTCGTTGGAATCATTTATCTTCTTATTGTTATCTTAAGTGCAACTTATAGCATGTGAGTTTTCCAAATGAGTTCTCCATACCCTTTTTTACTTTATTTCACACCTTTTGGGGTGGAACATGTTAACTTTATCAATTTACACTTGTAAACATCTTGATATTTGTAAATGCACGTGCAATTCATCTTTACCTTTTTGTCATGGTTATTTGTGTTATTGTAAGTCTTATATGAGA
>BJCM01204193.1:0-14398 GCA_018326385.1 Flaveria bidentis | reverse complement strand
CTCACATGCTCTTCTCTTATATGATCGAGAACCTTGAAGCCAAAGGCAAGGAAGGCTTCTGTATGTATCCTCGTTTCTTACAGATGATCATTGATGAGAAGCTTCCTATGCTGCCAAAAGAGAAAGATGATGCGGTTATTCTCGAGGTGATGGATGACACTACACTGGGAAGAATGAAGGTGTACCGGGGGAAGCAGGTGAAGCCCCTAGTCAGGAGATTGTTTGGGCATCTGGCCAGTGAAGATTATGTGGCGCCCTCTCGCAAGAAGTAGCGTCACGATGATAGCGATTCTGATGTTGAGACAATTGTGCTACCCACCGATGAAGACGACAACAATGATGACGACTAGGATGATGGTCAAGGTGGTGGAGATACTGGTCCCACTCAATCTAGGGCCACTGACACTTCTACTATATCTCCACCATCTCCACATGACACCTGTGATGCACCTGGTGGAACGGAGAAGGCTGCCTTCCACCAAGACTTCCTGCCCGATGAAGAGGACGAATTTGACGATGAGCCTCTGGTGAGGAACGTCGATAGCCGGGTTGTGGCCACCAAGAAAGGGATAGAGGCGGTTGGTGGACGCCAAGCTGGGTCGAAGGGTGTTGCTACAAAATTCACTAATCCTACTTACACACTAGACCAGCCACTCAGCTCAGGGGGAGCCTCTATCTCCAAGGGCTCAAGGAAGAAAAGGATGGCCCAACCCTACGGCAAAAAGAGCAAGGTCAAAGGATCACCCTAATCACTACAACCACACCACTACCACAACTCCTACCACCACCACCACAGCTCCTACCACCACTACCACAACTACCACCACCACTACCACAACCATTGATAGTCCTTCCATCACTCATATACCTACCTTTACCTCACCCAACACAATTCCACCACATTCCACTTCCATTCCTCCTTCCATCTTCACCACATCCACCACCACAACCACCACTCAACAAGCTGGTACATCCACCCAATCCCCAATGACACATGGTTCCACTCTACCCAATATCAGGTTAGAGGAACAACTAGCAAATCTAAACCGCATCGTGCTGAAGCTAATCACAACTGATGATAGAGAGCTACTTAGATAAACTAGCTGTGGTAGTAAATGCAGCTCAAGCCAAGAAAATCGCTCAGCTCAGTGAGAAGAATGCACAGTATGAGAGAGCTTTAGGCCGAGCTCACCATGCGCTTAAGGGTCAAAACGAGTTGGTGATGGCATCGATGAAAGGGATTGAGGGTCTGGAGAAAAAGAACAGGAAGATAATGTTAAGGCTGAAGGGATCTAAGAGTGAGCCTTTAAAGATTAAAGATGGTGATGATATCGATAATGATGATGAGCTCACTGCAGATGAATCTGAAGAAGAAGAAGATGATGATAAGGAAGCAGGACCGAGTGGGAAGGACAAAGAGGATGATCAAGAAGGTGATGCATCTGCATTAGCCTGAAATCCATCAACTCAGGAGAGGCGCACCAAGAGAAATCAGGATCAAAGAACCTCGTCCTCAGCTCCTCAAGGTGGAGACGACCGATCAAGGAAAAAGTAATGATTAGATGTTTATGTATTTGAAACTTTTGTACTTGAATTGTGTATTACATTAATGTAATTAATGATTATTTATGTTTGTTTTTTGTTTCAATGTCTTGATTAATGATTTATGTGTGATGTGTTAAATGTTTTATCAAACAGATGAAGCTCAACAACCAGATGAATATGATGCCGTTCCCCTTCAACAAATCAAGACTCAACTATCTATGATTCTTGATTTTCAAGGGATCGTTAGAAGGTCAGTGAGCTACACTCCCGAAGAAGGAGAAATCATACATGATCTGATCGATGAGTAGCTAGCTGATATGTTCCAAATAAATCCAGATGAACTGATCAAAGATGCTCCCGAAGTCAATGTTCTATGTGATTAGGAGCTCCTGGATGTCGATGAGATTGAGATTGAAGATGTGATAGCTGAGCACTATCCTGAGTACACTAACCTTGAGGGCAGTGTTACCCCCAACTTGGATGAAACTTTTTGCAGTGCTACTTTTGATAAGCTGAATGAGATGGAGAAAGAAAAGGAGAAAGATGAAAGTCAAGCCCAATCTTCTGATGCTAATATTGATCTTAAGAAAGCTGAATAGGCCGTGTGTTTTGCTGAAATTAAAGCCCAGTGCGCACCTCCAAAGCAGAATGCCTACACCAAACTGTACAAAGTCAAGAAACTTTAGAAAGTGTCTGGCAAATTTATCGCGTGGGCTTATTTTGAAGACTTAATTGTTTATGCTGTAAAGAGAGAGAAGGGGATTGAGTACTTCAGATATCCACATGATCTGAAGATGCTTCCTGGTTTTGAGCTTAATAGACTGGCTAGTTTAGACCTTTTGTATGCCAACCCAAGGAAGATGTCGGGATGGTTTGAGACAACGCTGAAGAAAGAGTACCATACCAGGTGGATCAACTTTAAGCCTCAACAACCTAAATGGTTTATTCATAAGACTGAAGTTGATCCTATCTCTGGAAGACCAAAGGTAGTTCTGAAGTGGAGTCCCCTATGCACAATGTCTAAGATTCCCTTACGGGAGATGCCTCAAGACTTCACTCCACACTTCAAATGGTGGTATTATGATTGGAGGACGGGAGAAGCGGTCATAGTGTTGAAAAAAGATGGAATGATAGAGACTATCAGGGTATTTGACTCAATGTTGCTTACCAACTTGTCTGCAGAAGATGTCTACACTTTATACAAGTGACCATTATTCTATGACACACAAGACATTATACAAGCTCTTCAATTCCAACACGTATACGACTCTTCTTTGCATTTGAGATACACGCGGGAGTCACAAGGGAAGAGAAGTACAAGAAGTTTCCAGAACATATGAAGAATTTTAGACAATAGGGTAAACTAGGTCCAAGGGGGAGTTTGTGGATACATGATGTTCCTAGTTTATGTGCTTAAATGTAAAAGTCTTTCATTTCTTACACATGTGTAATGTAATTACTCAATGAAATATAATATGTGTTTGATGTTTATTTATGTTTAATTATTTCATATTATTATTGTGTTAAGTATAATTCATATGTACGAACTTCATATATAGGTTTGAGGTTGTTATACATAGTTTCTTAGTCAATAATAATTAAGTAATGTGTTCAACCTAATCAGGTGATTATTCATGCTAATGGACCATACTTATGGACCATAAGCATAAATATATCATGCTTTTGGACCAGTCACACGACTGAACCAGGAGACTCAATCAATCGTACGATTGAGACATAAGATTGACTCAGTCGCACGACTGGACCTTCAGTCATGCGTATGACTCAATCGTATGATTCAGTTGCACGACTAAACCATGCTAATGTTTCAGTTGTACGAATGGAAATTACAAACCTATAGACACCACTTAATTCGTGGAATAAAAGAACACTTTGAAAAACACTTTGAGAGATTTCGTATATTCATAAACTCTAGCCGTCCAGAGCGTCTGAACAACCAATCCAACTTCAAAGTTCGATCTTGATCGATCCCTACTCAATCTTAACGTTTATTTCATTGTTATATCGATCGGGTTATCGTTCTCACTGATTGGATCACCAATCAAATAGGATTCCGCACTATTTGATCTGGTTTCACGCAGAATCTGTTAGTACTCCGTATGTACAAGGTTTTGACAAACTAATTCATATTATTTCTTAAAATCTGTGTATCCTAAGTTGTCTAGTTTGTCACCTTCATAAGCTCTTGTTTTCTCTAGATGAAAACCTTTGAAGAGTTTCCTTAGATTTTTGAAAATATCTTGATCCTTCGGAAGATATGTTTTTATCTTAGGAAGAAACTTATGCCTTTAAAACAAATAACTGCCTAAGTAATTTTTCTTCGGAAGAAATTTCTGAAATATCTTCTGAAGTTTAAAATCTCTCTTAGACACTTATTTGTTTTCAAAGACAATTTCCTTCCGAAACAAAAACTCTCGAAAGCTTTGTTTTGTTGAACAAAATGTCCAAGTCTTAATTCTCTTCTAAATCAAAATTTTCAAAACTCTTAGGAAATTCTTCCGAAGTCATTTTGGTTTCGGAAGCTTTTTCATTAAAAATTCCAAAAACAATTTACCTTGGGAAGCTTTTTCGACTTCCAAGAAAACTACTTTTGAGCAAAAAGCAAACTACTTTTTCATAGGTGGGACCGACATCCGGATTTCAAAGTTTATCCTCTTTCATTAACTTTGTCTTAAATCCTTTTCACATATAAACCTAACAGTTCCCCCTTCTTTCTATCATCTTCATCTTTCCTCCAAACCTAAATTCCCAAATTTCTCTCTGTAACCGCCTTTGTTCATCTTTCCTTCACCTTTAAGCTTTCTAAAATGGCCAACCTTAACCGAAGAATGGACCCAGATTTCTCCATGCAGTTACACAGGCAACACAACCATGCTGCTCTGTTAAACTCTGAGAAAGATCCACACTTTTCAACGGTTTGCCAGTTCTTGGCTCTGTCTAACTACTTCGCCTCCCTTACCATCAATCCTGTTATTTATAAGTATCATCTACTTGAATTCTAGAAACCTATCAAGAGGTTGTTCTAGATGGGGAGAAGGCACTGTCTGCCACAGTACAGGGGAGGACAATCTTCATCACTCCAACCATCATTAACACCCATCTTCAGCTAGATGATGAAGAAGGTGAGTTGTTTTTCCCAAAGGAAGCTGTTAATCATTCTTTTGCGCAGATGGGCTATGAGGGAGATTTCTCTATAAATACCTTTAAGGAAGGGAAGGTCTCATCCTAGTGGAAGTACTTACTACATGTGGTCATCCACAACTTATCCAATAAGCATGGGGGTTGGGACCAGATTCCAGAAGATCTCTCTTTCATAGTGCATGGGATGGTTTAGGGGTCAAGTTCAGGTACTCTCACTTTGTTTATACAAATCTGATTGCAAACTTGGACTCCGTAGAGTATTACATGTTTCCTATATATGTTCAATACATTCTCAATTGTGAACTGGGCTCATAGTTGAGGGAAATAGGTAATATTCTTAAATTAGGACAGATGAAGTATGACATCTTTAAGATCTTAGGGAAACAACTTTGTCAAGCTTTTATACCATGTGTGGGTAATAAGGATCCTCAAAGCCTGGAGGTTGAGCTACATAGACTTTTTATTAATTTTCCCATATAAGAAAGCACATTTTACATCCATTTGGTAAACTGTGAATTTCTTATGTGAAGCATAGGCTAGGAATACTCTTATGGATTCAATCCTTGCAAGTAAGCCAAAGACTTCATCATAATCTATTCCTTCTTCTTGAGTATATCCTTGTGCTATCAGCCTTGTTTTGTTTCTTACAATGATGTCTCTATCATCTAGTTTGTTCTTAAACATCCATCTTGTACCAGTTGGATATTGACCTTCAGGAAGATAAATTAGATTCCAAACTTTTTGCTTTCTGAATTGTTGAAGCTCTTCTTGCATAGCTTCAATCCAGTTGTTATTCTTCAATGAAGCTGTGATATTGGGATGAACCACTTGTGAAAGAAAATAGGTGAAGAGACAAATGTTGGTTGCTCCCCCTTGGCTTGTTGTGGTTCTTTCATTAAGATCATCACTAATATTGTCTATTGGATGATTCTTATGAATTCTTGTTGAGGAAATATATTCAACTAGAATGGATGATTCCAAGTTAGACATATTCATGGATTGAGAGGGGATCTAGTTGAGATGGAGAATAAAAAAAGTAGTCAAGTTCTTTACTATTTTGATCTTCTGAAGCTGAATCATATCCCTCCTCATGAGTTTGTGTATCAGCAACATTTTGAACAACTTTCGTAGGAACATCTACGTACATCTATAAAAGTTATAGGAACATCTACGGATGATGTTTGTTGATCTGCTTAAATAAATTCTTTGGAATGTATTGGAGCATCTTGAGAGTGTAGAATATCAACTGCTATAGAGGGAACATCTACTAATGCAATATCCATATATCTGGACGCAGGACTCATATCAGCGGATGCAGAGTTAGTTGCTGCTGATGTAGTATTGTCATCTAAGGATGATCTATTTAGGTTGTCTTGTTCTGCATTGTTTGTTTGATATGAAGTACCAGGATCAACAACACTTGAAGTATGAGTCTGAATTCTTGGAGGATCAGCAGATAATGAGACTTCATTCATTTTTGGAGGAACATAAGGATAGCATGTATCCATAGAACCTGTATTCTTCAAATAACCAGAGTCAAATGAATTTGTGAGTGCATCTCTATCAAACAACCATGATGATCCATTAACAAATATAGGAAATAATGATTCAAATGAAACATTAGGTGTTCTTCCATTATGTTTTGTTGTGGAATGTAAACTCCATATGATTTAATGTTCAGGAGTACCCAACAAAGAAACCATCATAGGCTTTCTCAAAAAACATTCCCAATTATTCTTTTGTATTTATAACAGACACATGACAGCCAAAAGCTCTAAGATTTTGCAGGACCATTTAAGGGTCCTAGCTTACAAAATAACAAAACAAAGAGGAGAGTGTGCAACAACACGTCAAATGGGGAACTAGAAACCAGTTTAAGAATATGGCCTTCATTAGGCTCCAAGAAAGTCGTATGAAACACTATCATCTTTCCTACTCAAGCATGGATATGAAAGGGGAACATAAGATGTGAATCCAAGGAACACAATCAAGAATTAACAGTGTTAGAATGGAATCAAGTTAATGAAAACAAAATGGTCATTAACTGTTGTTTAATTGTTTTATGAACAAATATAAAATCGAGAAAATGTTTATTATGATGAACACAATGATATGAACACAATAAATGAGCAAACAATATTTGATTCAAAAGTATTTCATTAAAACTGATTAATGATTACACAATAACTATTTTTATCATGTTAATGTTGATGATGATGTATTGATGTGATGGCTGCTAGGGTTTGTGATGGATTAATTGTGTGAATCGATGTGATGTTTTCTGTTTGTCGTCGTATTGCTCGTCCATCTCTCAAAAATTGATGTGAAAACTAGGACTCATATTTATAGACATTTATGTTTTTGTTAAGGAAACACCGGATCTCTTGGGATTCGAAATTGTCTTGTTGACTAGTAAGACTTGTATTATTTAAAAACAAGTGTTTGGACTCCACAACTGCATAGTCTTCCATAGGTTATTGTTAATCCGTAGGAATCTTTGTTCTTCGGAAGGTATATTGTTCTTCCAAAGATACTTTGTTCTTCTGAAGATAGTTTGTTCTTCTGAAGGTATCTTCACTTGAACTTCAGAGCTGGTTGTTCATCCGTAAAAGATCTTCGGATGATTGTTTTTATAAGAAACATATCTATGGAAGAACAAAAATGTTCATCCATAGATGTTTCTTACACTTAGTCAATTTCACAAATTGACCAAGGATAATGTTTTACATGCAATCATACATAAATCAACACATATACGGGTTAACCTATATACATAATGCATACATCAAAATAATGAACTACAATCATTCATTACAAGTATTGATTAAAGTTCTAAGCCTATACAAAATGACCTAGATCTATTGTTCCTAGATCTAACAATACTCCTCCTTAGGCTTAGACACTTGTTATCAGCTCTTCAAAACTAAAAGCTCCTTCATTCTTGACACCATCTTTTTGTTGAAATAAGATACTGCATCCTTTTGATCATCATATTTATACTTGATCTCCATTCTGCGTATCTCTTGTAGTGTCTCAAAGCTTAATCCCATAATATCTTCTTTTGTTGTTAGAGTTTCCACAACTATTTGATTGTTAACTATTTCCAACTCATCTTGTTCTATCATTCTTAGTTTAGATACTTCCTTGATATTAGTTCCTTTCAATAGCCAAGCCTCATATCTTCTTCTTTTATAGGCTTTTGATTGCAGTTTGTCAATTACTTGAATGATATGCAAGTACATGCATAGGTAATTATGAGCTTGATCATCTTTTAGTTTTGTGAAAAACTTATCATGTAGATAAGAAATATAGTTTGGATGCAGAAGTTTAATTACAATGGGATCAAACAGCCTTATACTCTTAGCTTTCTTCTTGTCTTCATTTCTCATTAACACAAGTTATTTAGTCTTCTCCGCATATCCCCACTCAGTTATGGGAAGAGTGTATTGATTTCCTTCAATGACTTTGATGGTAGTTGTTTTTCTGTTAGTGTGACCAACATTCCTTAATATTCATCATCAACTTGTGTAGAGGAGTTGGAGTTTGATCTTCTTCCCCTTTGGAGTCTTTGCTTGTGTTCTTCATCTTCCCTTCTTGCTTTTTTGAGAACATCATCCTTGAACTTATTTTTCAACTTTCCAACCAACACAGAGAAATCTCTTCCTCTTAGGCTTATTGGATAGTTGGAGATGATCAGGCTTTGAAGGTCTTTAATGTCAGCATCAGGCAACAATAAGATTGTTTCAAGTAGGTGGAAGTAGAACCACTGGGAAGTCTCCATTGAAATCTCTCTTTTAGTGCCCGCTTTCCTTCAACTCTCCCAGATACTCGTTTGATAAGTGCACAATCCCACTCTGAGTGAATTTCCAGGCCATAAGCCTATTTTCTTCAATAGCAATAGGAGTTGTGATATGATCAAGCAACTGGATTAGAGAAGATTTTTCATCATTGATCTCTCTCACAGTTGTGTCCAGAGGACATACTTTCCCTGGTATTACCTCTCTAGTTTCTCTGATGAGTTTTTCTTTTCCTTTGTGTTGATCCTGGCTTTCAATTGTTACTGGCTCGGTAGGGGTTTTCATTTGATGTTCATGAATAGGATTAGGGGCTTCAGTCCTGAATCTTACTCTAGTTTCTAACTCCACCTTCACAACATGTTCCATCATTCTCCTTAACTCAACCACTTTTCTTCCCTTAAGCTCATGCAATTTGTAGTAGTGACCCTGTAGCCAATAGGTCATATTGTATTTGTTAAGCTTTGTTGTATCATAGTGACCCAAATCATTCTTGATTTTTTGAATAGATTGAAATGTTGTGAAAGCTTCATAGTCATAGTTAGGGATCATGAATCTAGCAAGCTCAAATTGTTTCAGTAAATCCTTCATTTTAGTCACATTCATCCTCTCAACCATGTCATATGGAAACTCATGGTTTTGTTGATAAAGCAGCATTTGATTCAAGGGCACAGATTTACATCTTTAGCTCATTAATCTCTTCCTCCTTCATTCTTAACAAAGCAGATTAAGTAGAAAGAGAGTTGGTTACATGATCAATTTCCAAAATTAGCATCTCCTTTTCAGTCTTCTCAAACCTCACCGACTCTTTTAGCTTTTTTTCTTATTAAAGTAGTGCATCAATCACTTCATTTTTGCATTATGCATCTTCTCTTAATCTTTTTATCCTTGATTCTTGTTTTATCAGCTTATCATCTTTTTCTTTTATCACACATTTCAACTCTTGAATTCTTTGATTTCTTCTATTTGATTTGATGACCAGTTTGTTGTATTCATCAACTTGATAACTCTTCTTCACAGGATTGTCATCTTCACTCAGGTCATCTTCATGATAAGCAATTACATCAACATAGTTTCCGTCTTCTTCCTATACTTCATGTTCAGCAGCAACATCATCATTACTGACATCAGTAGGGGCTGCACTAGCTGAGCTTGAGCTAGACTTAACAGTTTGATCTGCTTACTCTTGGTGAGGTTGTTGTTACTGTTCAATGAATGGAGAGATTGGCTTGGTATTACTAGTGTACATGCTATTTTGTGAGACTAACATAGTCTTACTAGTGTAAATGCTCTTATGTGAATGATGTTCAGGAGTTGGAGGTTATTGATGAATGGGTGATAGATGGTGTGGTGATTGATGATGTTGGTGTATGGGTGATTGATGGTGTTTGTGAATGGGTGCTTGATGGTGTGGTGGTGATTGAGGATATGGAGATTGCTGATGTAAGGGTGATTGGGGAGGAAAGGGTGGTGCTTCTTCTTCATCATTAGATGTATCTTCTTGATGGTCTTCCCACAGCAGGTCTGTTGGGATGTTTGCATTAGCATCAACCACATGAGCAAACATGGGCATGTATTCTCCTTCATACTCCCCACTGATCTTATTCAGTGCAGATCTTCCCAAATGCGCTTGTACAAAGACATCACCTAATCTTTCTATCCGAGGCAGCTCAACATTAATGATCAGTTGGAGGAACCTTGAAAACATGAGCATTTTGTCATCCTTCTCTACTCTTATTTGGTCATATAGACAATTGAAAATGTACTTTGAGTAGTTATATGTTCGTCCTTCAAAGATCCCTATGATTCCAGAAGAGATGTGCTTGGGATAAGCTTAAGGTAAGTGTGACATAGGAACCGATAGGGCTTGCACAATCTCCCTTTTTTGATCTCTCCTCTTTCAAAGTCACCATCATAACCCATCAAAAGAAATATCTTCTCAATGTACTCATGTACAAAGACGTCTAGATGACCTATTACTTGATCTCCCAACTCTAGTACCCTTCTGATTGTCTATTCATCAATTCTTAAGTGCTTATTCCTTACATCTGCCATAATAACATTTGATTCTCCATCCTCCTCTATTCGTGCAGAATTCTAGAAATCGATTATATGTGCTTGATGAATCAAAGGTTGTGTTGTTCAAGCATAGAAGAGCCTGGATCATCGCATATATATGATGATGTCTAGACACCCTTCTGATACAGGGTCATCAGCATTAAGAAATGCACACACATTATGCTCTTTCGCGAATTGATTAGTCAGTTGTTCAGGAGAGTGAAGAAGAATAGATTAGAATCAACACTACAGAGATAAGAATACAAACAATTTTAATGATAACAAAGAATCAAACAATTCATTATTAATGGTTATGACGTGTTTTACCTTCAAACCAGTTATCTGAGTTCAAGATTATGTGTTTGTTTGAGGTTTTGATTCGGTAATTTTGAATGTTTGTGAAAGAGAGAAAAGGTTTGTTGAGTGCGCTTTTCTAGGTCTGAAAAAGTAAATAATGAATGTTTAAGTCAAAAACATCATTTATATTCACTCGAACACATTAAATTCATTTATTTAATGATATGGGACCCTCTATCCTTATTACCGTTCCTTAGTTTTTAGTTCTTCCATAGATATTCTACAGATTCCATAGACCATCTATGCTTCCGTAGATCTTCTACGAATTCCGAAGACCAACTACGGATGACTTAGAATCAAAAACTGACATTTGATGAAGTATAATTTAAATTTTTCATAGGTTACCAATCTATGAAATTAGATTATGCTTTTAAAACATTAACTCATCTGTAGTTTACCAATCTAGGGATAGTCATATTTTATTAATTTTCACACTTTAACTTCTGCTAATGTTGAAAATGCACTGTAGCTTCTGCTGATGCTGAAAATGCACTATAGCTTCTGCTGATGCTGAAAATGCTCTATAGCTTCTACTTATGCTGAAAATGCCAAGATTGAAACTTCTTTATTTGTATGGTCCTAATCAATTGATAGAATTATTTATTTCTATTGGACCTTGTTGACTTTCTTTTCATGATAATTGTGCACAAGAAGGTTTATATTTTGAAAAACTTCTTGTACCCTACAACCAAGTTAGTGCTCGAGTTCCAATTTCCTCATTTAAATTTTGATCAAATTCAGTTTTTATTTTTTTCTTGCATTAACTACTCCCCCTAAATTTGGGGTTAATGATAAGATGTTGCATTCATCATAAATTTATGAAGTAATTAGCATGAAAGGCACGTGGCAGTCCAAAAGTTATAAACATCCTAAGCTAAAAAGAAATAAAAAATAAAAGAAATATTATATACAAGCATGTAAACACATATAATGGGATCATACTATAACCCTAAACTTCTTTCTATTAGATTTGGTTGATGAAGTGTGATCTGATTGTAGTTCTGATTTCAAGTATGTTTGACCACTTAAATTCAAACAAGATAATTGTATCAACTAGGCATGTTGTTTATCATGTTTTAGTGTTTATTAGAGATTAAATATTATGGGCTCCACTTCAGATCATATTAGAGTTTTTCCTCCTTTTGTGAGTCAATTCATCACTTTTCCACACTTAGAAACTATGTACATTAAGTTATAAATTCTATCTTGAGACAAGTTTGATGTCTCATTAATGCTTTATTGCTAAAGCTCTTTAGATAATATACAATTAATCACAATGGATAATTTTTAGAGCTTAGATATGATCATCATCAGGTCACCAGGTCTTTACTTTCGTAAAACAGAGGTGCCTTTAACCCAGGTCTTTGTTTATACAAAACAAAGGGATGATGAGGATCATACTTTGTACACCAGTTAGGTACAAAGGTACACCAAGGTGTTCATAATCCCAGGTCTTTGTTTACACAAAACAGAGGGAATATGATTTGCAACGATAGAAGTTATAAAGTGTTTTACAAAGTGTGCTTGAATGAGTGAGTTGATCACATTAGAATAAGACTTACTTGCTTGATCCTCAAAATGAAGTTTCCCACATACATTCACCTTTTCATTATGTTATGCATGCACTAAGGGTAGTTTCCACTCAAGATGAACCTAATTACATATCAAAGTACTTTTGATCAAATTTAAAGCAAGTTAATTACTTAGGAAGTAAGCAAGGGAATAGTGTACTATAATTTCCCAAACATATGTCATGCTGAAAAAAATAAAAGAAAGACAATATTTTTGTATTTTTTATGTTTTTCTGAATGTTTTTGGGTTTTATAGATTACTATTCACAAGGGCAGTCACATGCTTTTCTTTGTTGATGATGATTAATCTAAGTTAATCATGCCCAAAGACTCAATTAAAAAAAATTAAATCTAACTGAATCAAAGGCTTTAGTGAATAAATCAACAAGCTGATTTATTGTTTCCACTTTGATTAACTTGATTAAACCCTTTTCTGAGCAATCACTCAGAAAATGGTATCTGATTTCAATATGCTTTGTTTTGCTATGTTGAACTGGATTAGCAGTGATAAACATAACAACTGAATTATCAATATGAATTGGGGTTTGAAGGAAATTGTAACCATAATCAAGCAACTGGTTTTGCAACCAAAGTACTTATGAGCAACCAGCTGAAGCAGCTATGTACTCAGCTTCAGATGTGGATATAGATACATTTGTTTGCTTCTTGCATTGCCATGAAACAAGTCTTGCTCCTATGAATTGACATCCACCAGTTATGGATTATAGTTGTTGTTGCATCCTCCAAAGTCACTATCTGAATATGAGTAGAGAGTGAAATCACCATCCTTTGGATACCAAAGGCCAAGGGTAGGTTTTCCATTCAGATATCTAAAGATTCTCTTGACAACATTCAGATGAGACTCTTTTGAATCAGATTGGTACCTAGCACAAATACACACAACAAACATTATGTCAGATCTGCTAGCAGTTAGATACATAAGTGATCCTATCATTGATCTATACAGTCTTTGATCAACAGATTTTCTAGTGGAATCAGGCACAATCTTGTCAATTGTTGAAGCAGGAGTTTTGCATGAAGATGTATCAGCAAGATTGTATTTCTTTAATATTTGATGAACATACTTTTATTGATGGATAAAGACGCCATATGTTTTTTGATGAACTTGGAGACCAAGGGAGAAAGTTAATTCTCCCATTGAACTCATCTGAAATCCAGATTTCATCAACTCTTCAAAGCTGACACACAATCTCTTGTTGGTTGATCCAAAAATAATGTCATTTACATAAATTTGAACCATTAAGAGATCTTGATGTTCTTGATGATCAATAGTCCCGCTCTTATATCCATGTTTGAGCAAGAAAGATGATAATGTTTCATACCACTTTCTTGGTTCTTGATGAAGACCATAAAAAGCTTTGTCTAGCTTTTATACCCTATATGGATAGTCAGGATCTTCAACACCAGGAGGTTGAGCTACATATACATCTTCATGGATTTTCCCATATAGGAAAGTGTTGCACCCTAAAAGGACAACAGAAAGCACACTTGACATCCATTTGATAGACTGTGAACTTCTTATATGAGGCATAGGCTAAGAATACTCTTATTGCTTTAATTCTTGAAACAGGTGCAAAAACTTCATCATAGTCTATCCCTTCCTCTTGAGTATATCATTATGCAATCAGCCTAGCTTTGTTTCTTACAATGATACCTCTGTCATCTAGTTTGTTTTTGAAGAGCCACCTTGTCCCAATTGGATGTTGACCTTCAGGTAGATCAACTAGATTCAAAACTTTTAGCTTCCTGAATTGTTGAAGCTCTTCATGTGTTGGGGATCGACGATCTGGTTTGATCAATTAGGTTATAATATGCAGCGGAATCGTACTAAAATTAGACGAAATTTAAGCAAGAATAATAAGAATATTCAATCAAACAGTGACGGTTATA
>BJCM01204192.1:0-28563 GCA_018326385.1 Flaveria bidentis | reverse complement strand
GTCCTTCTTGGAGTCATTGGAGCTCGAGTACATTTGAGCAAGTGCATCAAACAGTTCTTTGGCAGACTTACAATGCTCAAACCCCACCATGATGGAGTTAGGTATTGCAGTCATAAGAATAGTCATTGCATTGCTGTCAATGTCCATCTTCTTCCGGTCCTTATCAAAGTAATCTTCAACAACCTTCTCTATCATGGCACCATTTCCGCCAGGTGCTGCCACCTTGGGTTTATATGGTCCATTGACAATGGAATACCACATTATGTTGTCTTGACACCTGATGAAGCCTTCTATGTGTCTGCTCCAAGACCTGAAGTTTTTAGTAGTAATGATGGGAGCTTTAGTCATAGTTTCCATTTCTACTTTAGACTTGTTAAGGGCCATTTTGAGTGAGTATAAGGAGGAGTGAAAAACAGGTTGATTTGGATTGTAAGATCTCACAATCAAGAGCCTAAAAAGCTCTGATACCAATTGCAGGATCGGTTTATGTCACTTAACACTTCGTTTTTCTCTCAAACTCATTTAAACTAGACTTGGATGAAGGCAGAGTCTATAAGAGTTGATAACAATATAATAAGGAATGAACACAGAAAGATAATTTTCAAGGTACTTGCATATATTGCTTCTTAACTCAGAATGTTACAAGACTCTTACGAGCATGGATTATGAGTTACAATGAGAAACTATATATAATACTATCTACAGCCGGATATACTTTGATACCAGCTAGGATCCTCTAACTAAAGCAAATACTACAGTGCTAAAGTTAAGGTATCTTAGATAATGTCTTATCTAAGATATGGTAGTCATGACATGTCCATGACTTACCTTTTGTCACAACTAAAGTTGGTAACTATGTTATCTAACAAAAGGTGAACAGTAGAATAAAGTAAGGTCAACTACATGGCTTTTGAGAAAGCGCCATGCAGTATCTCAAAGGTCTGCAGCGGATTGTCAGAGGCCATACTTATGTCTACTGGTTCATAGTAAGGTCTTCCGAAGGTTAAATGGCTTCGGAAGAACTTGTTCTTCCGAAGCCACTTATACTTCGGAAGAGGCTACTTCTTCCAAGGCTTTAAGGACTTCTGCTTTTCTTCAAACTTCGGAAGTAGTCTTCTGATCTTTACTTCTTAGACTTGATCTTCGGAAGTGAATATTTCTGTCTTCGGAAGAAAAGTTTGTCTTCGGAAGTTGATCTTTAACTTAAACTTCGGAAGAGACTCTATTTCCTTCGGAAGTCCATTTTAGCTTCGTAAGTCTTCTGTTATCTTCACCAAAATAAACTAAGTGAAATGGTTTTGGTTGCACCAACCTTCTACTTTATCCAACAAAGATGATATACGGTAAGAGATGTAGAACGCCCGTTTGTTGGGGTGATATCGACCAAAAAGAGTTAGGGAGCGTCGAGGTGGTCGAGGCTACGACTAAAAAGCTGGAAAGGATCAAGGCCTTCATGAAGGTAGCTAAAGAAAAATATAATTCGTATGCTGATAAACAACATAGACTGAATGAGTTCTAGGTGGGTAATAGAGTTATGTTGAAAGTCTCACCTTGGAAGGGTATCATTTGGTTCAGAAAGCGAGGCAAGCTGAGCCCTAGATACATAGGGCCTTTCCGAATCATTGCTCGAGTAGGAGAGGTGGCTTATAGACTGGAGTTACCATAGGAGTTAAGTAAAATTCATCCGACATTCCATGTATCTCATCTAAGAAAGTGTTTAGCAGACGAGAATATGATTGTTCCATTGGAGGATATCGAGGTAGATGAACGGCTCAATTATGTGGAGCAACCAGTGGCGATCATTGACCGTAAAAAGAGGAGGTTAAGGAACAAAAAGGTTCCTCTTGTGCGTGTACAGTGGAAGCACAGAAAAGGATCAAAGTCTATGTGAGAGACTGAAGAAGAGATAAGACAACATTACCCAAGTTTGTTCGAAGAATAACGGGTTTCGCGGAAGAAACCTATATAAGGGGGTGGACTTGTAACACCCGGTTATTTTCTTGGTAGCCAAAGAAAGAAGAAAAAGAAAGAAAAAGAATGAAAAAGGGGGAAAAGGCATTTTACCCAAGTTGAGGGGTAAAATGTGCCAAAAAGGACAAAACTTTAAGGAAAGTGGGTGTAAAGGGGCATGGCTGCCCACACCCCTCTTCCATACTCATGTTCAATTGGTTTTGAGAGGAAAAAGGGGAGAAAGGGCAGAAAGCTTCGGTTTCATAAAAATCAAGTGCAAAAGTCGAAGTCAAACGGGTTTGTGGGAAGCTCTACCCGAGAGGCTGCTAAGGTGAGTTTTAAGACCCCTATTTTACACATTTTTAACTGATTTTGGGCCTAGAATGCATATGAAACTATTTTTGGTTGTGTTGGGTGTTGCACCCGTATATATGTGTTTGTGTGTGATTCGGGTGGGGTTTGAATTCGAGCAATGTTATGTTGGAATGGTGATGTGAATGTGTTTCTAAGGCTTAGGATGGATGGTTTAAGCTTAGAACAGGTTAGAGAGGGTTTGAGGATTGAAATTTGTTGTTCAGGTTCGAAGAGGTTGTTTCTGCGCCCAGTTAGGGCTCATGCGACCGGGAATTTCCTGATGTGACTGAAGGTCATACGACCGAAAGGCATGCGACTGGAGGCCATACGGCTGAAAGGCATGCGACTGAAGGTCATGCGCCTGAAAGGCATGCCACTGAAGGTCATATGCGTGAAAGGCATGCGACTGAAGGTCAGGCGAGTGAGGGTTCATACGCCCTATAGTGCCCATGCGCCTGGAAGTTGTCCATGTGCCTAAGTGTTCCTCATGCGATTGAAGGATTATGAGATTGGAGTCCATACGGCCGAAGGTCATGCGACTGAAGGTCACACGACTGGAAGTCATGCGACTGAAGGTCATGCGACTTAGGGTCCATACGCCCTATAGAGTTCATGTGTCTTGAAGCTCTCCATAAGCCTAAGTGTTCATACGCCCAAATAGGGCTCATGCGCCTGAAAGGACTTAGAATATTTTCAGCCTTTTTGGGAAAAGTGTAAATATAGGCTTTGACTTGGAATGTTCCCGGGGATTAAGTAAGTTGACTTTTGAGGTCATAGACAATGTGATGGGTCATGTATGTATGATGGTGCCTTGTATGGTGATGTTTTGTGTGTTCATGTTTATGCTCTTTATATTGCATGATTATTTTCCTGTGGCTTTACGTTAAATGTTAATGAATGAAATGAAAGTATTATGTAATGTAAAGTGGAAGATAATGAAAAGAGGAACGTAAAGAAAGATAAATGCATGCATTAACTAATGAATGAAAGTAAGAAAGGCTTGCAAGCAAATGTATGGAGGTTCACACCCAATAAAGGGTGTTAGCTCAACTGTGTGCAGGTTAGCTACCCCGAAAGGATGCACACTGGGGCCTAATCCGTGCGATTAAGCAAATGTATGGAGGTTCACACCCAATGAAAGGTATTAGTTCAACTGTGTGCGGGTTAACTACCCCGAAAGGATACACACTGGGGTCTAATCCGTGTGATTGACCATACGTATGGGATCCTTGCCACTTACCCCAGTACTGTGGTCAGGCCACCGGGCGCAATGTATGGGGCTCTATTTGTAGACTTCGGCCCAGTACCCGCTTTATGCATGACGGTGGGGTGAAGCACATGGCATTGGTCCGAATGAAAGTAAAGATTTAATGACGAATGTACGGAATGAACGAACGAATAATGAAGATAATAATGATATTATCTATGTATATGTATAATGCATGATCACGTACGATTGTAAAGAACGGTTTTAAACGAAAGATAAAGTATGTTTTATTATAAAACTAGAACTCACTTAACAACGTTGACTTTTATGTGTTTTTAGTTGACAGGTAATGGTTGCTAAGGATGGCGCGGGGCAGCTACTCAGCTCATTTTGGATGACATTCTTTTGTATAATGTTTTTGCATATAATGCGAACAAACGATATTTTGTAATGAATATTGTATTATTTTGTAAAAGCGTTTATTATAATGAAATGAAATATTTGTTTTAATGATTCCGCTGCAACACTTTATTGAAGTCAATGTAATTATATGTTTTATGTGTGATGAATGGTCAGCTGTAAGCGTCCCAAGAACGGGGCGTTACATAATGCGGTCATGAGTCCAAAATAAAACATTGTAACTGACATTTGAAATGCCTTAAGTGAGAAGTACATAGTAGATGATGAAGCAATATAATTTGTTTGTTTAATTTTAATGTGGTCGTTACTCCAAAATATATTTATTAATCCTTTGACGTTTTAACGCAACTATGAATTTTACTATCTTTGAATTTGTTTGAAGTTGATTAGTTAATCGATAAACATTGAGTTTAACCATTTTCTAGAGTTTTCTAACCCTCCACTTATTAGCATATATTATTGCAAGGTTGTGATTTAAAGGCTGAAACATGTTGCCTGTGCTCCTCTTACCATTTGTCAAATTTTGGTGGCTCTTTTGCCTTCAACCCTTACACTTTTGTAATTATTAAGACAATAAACTTTGATTATTAATCACATTCTTTTACATTAAAAGACACTAAATTTTAATATCTAAGAAGAAAATCAATAAATATGTTTTCCATCTTTAAGGATAATGATGCATGTATATAGGTTTTCTAAGACAACTGCTATTTCTTAATGGTCACAGGTTCTAATAGAAACATGTATTATGAATGACATACTTATTCTTTAATATTTATAATAATTAATCCTAGATAACCTTTTAAAATTAACATGTCCCTTTTTATGCATGTAGTTTAACCTTAGATAGATAACACGTACTCATACTATGAAAAGAAAAATAATATAAGTACTAAATAATATATCACAAGAGGATTGATAAACTAATAAATTACGAGTACCTATGATCTAAATTGCCTTAGTCGTCGTGTTGCACGGGTTTCCTACTAGTATGTATGTATATGTGTGCGTGTGTATATATATATATATATATATATATATATATATATAAGAATGTGCAAATTAAATGAATATGTTAGAAGATAAGTTACTTATGACATAAAATATGGGAAAAAATACTAATAGTTACGGAAAACTAATCATTAAAATAATGTATCATTTTTAAAAATTAACTCTCATAATAAATTTCCTTTAGATTTTAAATGTTCTATATATATAAAACTATGTTAGAGTTCATGTATTACGTAAGTAGAATAAACAAAACATATTAAAATTATTAGTTTTATGAATATTTTATTTTTTAGATGTTATTATTCATTGATGAAATAAAAATACAATAAATATCTAAAAGTAATAACAAATAATAAATTAAAAATTATTACTTTATATTTAATATGTATTAATAAAGTATTAAAATAACTACATTTATATTTTAGATGTTTAATAGTTTAGTTTACTTATTTACAATAATTATATAAAACATTTTTAAATCGGTTATGGACTTTTGATTATATAAACTATTTCAAGTGCAAAAGATTAGACACACCAAAATCACATCTTTTCTCTCTCGATCTCCTCTCTGTGCTGCCACATAATATTCTAATTAGGGGGAGTATTTTTACCCTACTTCTAATAGATCGTTAATAATTTGAGAACAATAATTTCTTCTCTCCATTCTCTTCTACAACCTGCCAGCCTCTTGAGCTTTGGTTTACGTACTAGCTCCGTCTATTTCTTACAAACAACACATGATTTATAGAGTTAAAGGCATACCATCAGGCTTCAGGGCAATGCATCTTACTGCTAGTGCAATGCATTTAAAAGCATCTTCCAAGGGGAAATTGTTGTTAAGACGTCGATCCATAATTTTCTTCATCTTGTTTTTTAGAAATTTTAGGTGTGTTAATGAATATCTAAAAATTACAGTGAACACTTTGTCCTATATTGGTGTGCGAACAAAGTGAGACGTGGTTTATAAGAAGTTGTCTTACCACTCTAGTGTATCTTTATGATACATTTTGCAACAAGTCCTACCCACGCACAAGGGGGGTGCAAAAACGGGTTTTCGGTTAATTTTCATCAAACTCATGTGTCCTATCACGTCCCGCAGACACAAATGTAGCTCCAAAAACCTAGGCCCGTGTGAGGCAGTTTTTTGAACTCGGTTTTGGATTTTGAAACTTGTAACAGATGCTTGTTTTGAATGATCAATATTGTCATTATTATTTGTAGTTTACAATGCAATAATGACCATTGTTATTATGCACTAATAATCATAATTATGTATCAATAATGGTTTTAAATTGGTTATGGCTTTATGACTATATAAAACAATTCAAGTGCAGAAGATTAGAGACACTTATGCACTCCAAATTATACATATAAAACACTTCAATTATTCTAGAAACTCTTACTTAAAATGATGATTTGATACTTAAATCATTCATATTGTGTTTTTAGGATTGGAAAAGACCAAGATGAATAAAAAGCTTAAACATAGAGAAATTTGAAGAAAACAAGCTCCGGAATTCAAGTATGGGGTCATGACTCGTTAAGCGGCCCCCCATGATCAGCATAAAACATGCCCCCATCCTTAACTTAGCACACGCCCATGATTGGACATATGACATGACAAAAAGTACCATCCCCAAAAAGTAGTCCTGAGGGTGTGCCTCATGAGTCACGGGGGTGTGACTACCCCAATCACGGGGTTGTGCCCTGACAGCTTCTGAGCATACGAGCTGACCAACTTACTAAATATAAGCATTGTACTAGCATAGGGTTGTACTTTTTAGGCATGGAGACGTGCTTAAACACTCGAGAAAACCTAAAAATAGGACTTTATTTGCAACATTGAAGAGAACTTTTGGGAGGTGAAGTGTTGATGTTCCCTCTTGGGAACTGAGCCTTTAGAGGTCCTTAGAAGGTTTTGGAGGTTCATTCAACAATTAGAAGAAGCTCGGGATCGTTTAACATCATCCACAGTGGATCACCAGTTTGATTGTTCTAATTTACCGATGATTTTCATTACTATCTTCTATCTTTGCTGTTATGTTCAAGCTCATTATGAGCTAAACTTCATTTGTTATCCTAATTAGTGAAACTTTATATAACTTGTGATGAACTAATCATATGGTTTATATTATGTTAATGTTATGGAAATATTGGGAAAACTTTTTGGGTAGCATCTACATTTGAAGAGGAAATTATAGACTTATGATTTGTATTAAGAATGTCACACAAGGTTGAAAAACATATAAACTAACTTTATTCGCGAAACAAGTCTTGTAAAAAATCCATGGCTAATAAATCCAAGGTGGTAGTGACACCACTGAAGCATATACTAATAGGACTCAAAATAGAAGATTTTATATTTATAGGATACATCCATCCTAGCAGTGCATTTTGTTTTCTTGTGCATGATTCCAAGAACCCTAAAATATGGAACAACATCATTATGGAATCTAAGGATGCATAATGGTTTGAGTATGTGTTCCCATGCTTGGGTAAAGGTGAACCGAATTTTGCAAAGCCAGTTGAGAAAATTATTCTAGACGATGAGGTTGGAAATAATGAACCTCGAGAATGATCGGCGACTGAGGAAGTTGAAATCTGAAAGAGTAAATGCCAAAGGACTAAAAAATCATTCGCCCCTAACTTTATTACCTATATGGTAGAAGAGTAATCTTAAACGTATCAACAAGTGGTAAATTTCTCAGAAGGACCTTAGTGGAGGGAAGCTATCAAAGGTAAGATAGACTCTATCTTACAAAATCATACTTGGGAACTAGTGGATCTTCCTAAGGATGTAAACCCACTAGGATATCGGTGGATATTCAAGAAAAAGATGAAACCATATGGCACCATTGACAAGTACAAGGCAATGTTGGTGATCAAAGGATATAAACAACAAGAAGGTTTAAATTACTTTGCTACACATTCGCTAGTTACGCAAATAACCTCTATCAGGTGGGTACTTGCTATTGCCGCCACTAGAAATTTTGAAGTTCATCAAATGGATGTGAAAACAACTTTATTGAATGGAAATCTAGAGGAAGAGATTTATATGGAACAATCTGAAGGTTTCATAGCCATCGGGCAAGAAAAGAGAATGTGTAAACTTGTAAAATCCTTGTAAGGATTGAAACAAGCTCCAAAACAATGGCATCAAAAGTTTGATTATGTCATGATTCATGCTAGGTATGGATGTGACAAATGTGTATACGTGAAGGACACATTAAATGGATATGTCATTCTGTGTCTATGTAGATAATATGCTCATTTCACGAAGTGATGATAAAATCATAACGTCTAAGAAGAACATGCTAAAAGCAAGATTTAATATAAAAGACATGGGTTTTGTAGATGTGATTCGAGGAGTTAAAATCACACGAACCCAAAGTGAACTTGTTTTAAGTCAATCCCACTACGTGGACAAAATTCTTGAGAAGTTTAATGCAAATGACTCTAATGTAGCTAGAACTCCTATTGACACAAGCCAACATCTAGCTAAGAATAGAGATGAACCTATTAACCAGTTTGAATACTCAAGAATTATTGACAGCTTGGTGTATCTTATGAATTGTACTAGACCAAACTTAGTATATGTTGTAATAAAGCTAAGTAGATACATGAGCAACCCAACTTCAATTCATTGGAATTGTATGACTCAGTTAATTCATTATTTAAGATACACTCATGAATACGGGTTGCATTATAACAGATATCTAGAAGTTCTCGAATGATACCGTGATGCAAATTGGATATCTGACACGAATGATCCCATAGCAACAAGTAGGTATGTATTCACACTTGAAGGTGCAACTATATCGTGGGAATCGTCAAAACAAGCGATTATTGCTAAATCCCAGATGGAATCAGAATTCATCGCTTTAGATAATTGTAAGGCCCAGATCCCGGTAAGCTCACAGTTGGACAATGATTGCACATAAAACATAAAATATACATTTACATCTATGAAAAACATCGCAGCGGAATAACTTAAAACCATTTCATATATTAATGACCGATTTTGCAAAATAATACATCATTGTTAACAGTTTCAAAATATTATTGTTTGTATTACATCACAAAAACGTCATAGTTGTACAAATGGATGTCATCCCAAAAATGCCAAGTAGCTACCCTGTGCTATCCTCAGCAACAGTCACCTGCCAACTAGAAAATACATAAAAGTCAATGTTGCAAAGTGAGTTCTAGTTTTATAAAATAAATACTTTACTTTTTGCTTCATTCATAGTCTTCCTTACTTATCTTTCGTACATTCGTCATCTTTCTTATTTACATTCCGGACCAATGTCATGTGTTATATCCCAAACATTATGCACGAAGCTAGTTACTGGGCCTGAGGTCTATCAATAGACCCCAAACATTGTGCACGAAGCTGACTCCAGTACTTAGGGCAAGCGACAAGGATCCCATACATATGATCAATCATAAGATTAGACCCCAGTGTGCATCCTTTCAGGGTAGCTAACTTGCACACAGTTAAGCTACCACCTTTCATTGAGTGTGAACCTCCATACATTGCTTGCAAGACTTCCTTACATTTGTTCTTCCATTAATGCATGCATTTATTCTTTCGTTATTTTCCTCTTATCATTATCATTAACTTCTGCTTTACGTTAGGGATGTTCATCGGATTGGATAACGGATTGCGGATTATTCGGATTTAAAAATTTCAGGACCCTATCTGAAATCCGATCCAATAAGGATTTTTCTATTCGATCTGAATATATTCGAATTTAATTCGGATCGGATTCGGATATATCCAAATAATCCGAATTTATCCGAATAAACCAAATAATAATTTTTTTCTATTTTTTGTTTTTTATTTTTTTATTTTTTGCTAACTTTTTATTTTTAATATTTTATAAGTTGAAAATAACAATAAAAGATATAAAACTAAAAAAATTGACTTGTACGCAAATTCAAAACTAAAACATAATAGATAATTGTATGAGACCCGAAGATTAGAATCTCTAATTTATAACAACGGTCGATTATTGCATAATTATTTAATATTATTACTAGAATGTGTAAATATTCTTGTGTATAGAGTTGAAAACATGATAAATAGTTGAGTAATGTGTATTAGGCTAGAAATATAATTGAAGTCTTATTCGGATTATTCGGATATCCGAATAATCCGAATAACCCGAATACAAAAATTGTGAAATCCGAATTCCGATCCGAAATCCGAATAAGGAATTCGGATTCGGATGAGATCCGATCCAAATATCCGAATAAGGATTCGGATCGATTTATTCAGATTCGGATACGGATCGGATATCGGATTTTTGAACACCCCTACTTTACGTTACATAATACTTTTTATTCATTTCATAATCATAACACGTAAGTCACGGAATAATACACAATAGGAACTGTTGGGTATTTAACCTTTGAAGAAATTGAAGATTTCCAATATTATTGAAGTTGAAGACTTGAAGAACAAAAGCAACAAAATATGAGTCTTGGGTTTATTTTGTAATTATTATAAATGCTAGATTGGTATAAATATTAACATATATCATCATTGTAAAGGGTGAATAATTCTCCACCAAGTGTGGGAATTAGTTCCATCACCAACAACATCATATCATCATTCTTCATGGATGGTGATTTCATCATCAAATCAATAAACATCAATCATTAAACACTTTTTGTGTTTATCATTATTATTATTTTAGCATCGAATCATCAAGTTTTGTTATTATCAATATGAATCGTAAGATCCATTCTCATTGTTCCTGTTCATATCAGGAACACACAATTGGTATCAGAGCTGGAGTTGATAGATTCTTATTGATTTTGATGAGATCTTACAGTTAGATTGCTAAAATTATTGAAGCTCTGAAGAAAACTTGGAGAAAAATTTAGTGTGTTCTTCATGAGAAATCCAATGATTTGGATTTATCAACATAATGCTACAATAGCAATTTCATCAACAATTCAACAATACAAGATCTGATGTGGACCTTGCAAGAAATCGATGTTTGGAGGCTGTCGTAAGGGTCAAACAATTAGGATTTGCGAATTAGGGTTTGCAAAATTAGGGTTGCGAATGAGTGCATGGAGTATGGACTTATTTACACAATTGGGTTTGTTACTTGGAATTCATCATTAAACAAAAAAACAACAATTGGACTTGGGCTCAAGTGTTGAAGATTGGGCTTATGATCAACAAAACAAAATCGGGGTTCGTATTCGGGCTATCATCAAACAAAAACAATGTGACATCGAGTTACAAAATATAGTTGTACCAAAGTTTTGAAGACCTCGCTTCCGCATCAATAACAAAATTCTTGGCTTTGAACAACTATTCATCAAAACAAGATCAAGCTTCATTTCACATCGGAAATCTACAATTTAGGGGGAGTATTGTTGGGTATTTTACCTTTGAAGAAATTGAAGATTTCCAATATTATTGAAGTTGAAGACTTGAAGAACAAAAGCAATAAAATATTAGTCTAGGGTTTATTTTGTAATTATTGTAAATGCTAGATTAGTATAAATATTAACATATATCATTATTATAAAGGGTGAATAGTTCTCCACCAAGTATGGGAATTAGTTCCATCACCAACAACATCATATCATCATTCTTCATGGATGATGATTTCATCATCAAATCAATAAATATCAATCATTAAACACTTTTTGTGTTCATCATTATTATTATTTTAGCATCGAATCATCAAGTTTTATTATTATCAATATGAATCCTAAGATCCATGCTCATTGTTCCCGTTCATATCAGGAACACACAGGTACGTAGGAAAGACAACATGAACATATATAGCATCACATAAACATCACATACCCCATCACACATCATCATAAACATCATGCATCGCCTATTCCCATACACATACAAATGCACAACAAGTACAAGTCATCATAGAACATAACCGACCCTCTGCGAGACAGTGGGGGTGCGGGGGCGGTAACCCCTGATAGCAAGGTCCTAGGGGCAGCAACCCCACGTCCAAGGGGCAATGCCCTAGCTGGGGTTGCGCTGCCAGGCTAGCGTGAAAAAAAATATTTTAAAACATTTATATAGCATATTTTGTTATAGAAAGATCGATTATCCTTTTAAAACCTCTTAAAATCTTGTATATTTAGTATGCATTTTCAGCCCCAAACAAGTTTAAAACCTTTAAATAGGGGATCTAGAACTCACCTAGACTCGATGAGTAGCTTCTCAATCAAGCTTTCTAAGCAAGGGTCGCACTACATAGCCTGCAGATAAGTTAACACTCAAAGGAGTTAATTTCTGTCTAATTTCGCTACATGATCAGCAGTTTCGCCAGCAGTTTCGCTGCTAGTTTCACCAGCTGTTTCGTTAGCAGTTTCGCTAGCAGTTTCGCTGGTATCTTCTCTGCCAGTTTCGCCCAACTTTTGTTGAAAACCATGTCTGGGAAACTATCTATGAAACTACAGTTTCGTAAAAAATCTTGATAGTTTCGCTGGATGACTACATAATTTCACTAGATGAACACCCAGTTTCGCAAAACAGGATAAAATTACGAACCAACCCATTTTTGACCCAAAACTTCAATCTTTTACACCCCAAACCTTGGTTTATCACCCAAGAAGCTATATCTAAGCTTCTTACATGTTTTCTTACAAAAAAATATGAGTTTTGGGCGATTCTTTACCACTTTCAAAACCCCAAGCCCTATAATCTAGGTTTACCCTTAAAGAATTGATTAAACGATATTTCTTACCTGGATTGTTGGTCTTTTCTTGTTTTTTGGATGTCCACGGACACCGATATTCAATCTCTTAAACAACCGAGCCTTGAATCACTACTTTCTCTCAACTTTCTCTCTCTACACACTCTCTCAAGAAGTTGGTGTTAAGTTGTAAATGAGAGTGGCTCAAGCTGATTTATTTGTATAGTTTGGGTGTTCCCGAGACCTTAAACTCGCCGAACACATAACCCGCGAGTTCTACTCAGTCCATACTCCATTTCTCGCGTATATTCTTTAAACAACCTCGGCTAAGCCCATTATTATTAATTGACTCGTTTTGACTTTATTCCGAACGTTATAAATCCACCCCCTTATTTAGGTTTCATCCTCAAAACCTATTAGTCGCCGAATAGTTTAGGGTAATGCTACCTCATCTCCTCCTCAACTTCCCAAGTGGACTCTGATCCATTTCTGTGCTTCTACTGTACTTGCACCAAGGGAACCACCTTATTCCTTAGCCTCTTCTCCTTGTGATCGATGATTGCCACCGGTTGCTCCACATAATTGAGTTGTTCGTCCACTTCAATATCCTCTAGTGGCACCAGGATATCCTCGTCGGCTAAGCACTTTGTTAAGTGAGATACATGGAATGTCAGATGAATTCTACTTAACTCACCGGGCAACTCCAACCTATAGGCCACCTCTCCTACTCGAGAAATTATTCGGAAAGGCCATTTGTATCTCGGGCTCAACTTGCCCCGCTTCCTAAACCAAATAATGCCCTTCCAAGGTGAGACTTTCAACATAACCCCGTCACCCACCTGGAACTCAATCGGTCTACGTCGTTTATCGGCCTATGACTTTTGCATATCCTTAGTTGCATTCATAAAGGCTTTGATCCTTTCTAGCTTTTCATTCATAGCCTCAACCACCTTGACGCTCCCTAACTCTTTATGGTCAATATCACCCCAACAATTGGGTGTTCTATATCTCCTACCGTATAGCATCTCATAAGGGGGCATACCAATGTTGGCTTGGTAACTGTTATTGTATGAGAATTCAGCTAACGGTAAGTGGTCGTCCCAACTTCCTCCAAAATCAATAACGCATGCCCAAAGCATATCTTCTAGCATCTGAATGGTCCTTTCTGACTGACTATCTGTCTAGGGATGATAAGCCGTGTTGACATGTAACCTCGTCCCCATAGCATTGTGAAATCTCTTTCAAAGGATGTAAACCGAGTGTCATAATCAGACACAATAGACACCGGCACACCATGGCACCTTATAATCTCCTTTATGAATAGATCAACTAATCTTTCAAAGGAATACGTCTTGCAGATCGGTAGAAAGTGAGCACTATTCGTCAAACGATCAACTATCACTCATATGGCATCATACCCTTTCACGGTATGTGGTAACTTCGTAATATAGTCCATGGTGATATTCTCCCACTTCCACTCGGGTAAATCCAAAGGTTGTATCTTCTCGTATGGCTTCAGATGCTCCGCCTTCACTCGCAAGCAAGTAAGGCACTTAATCACGTACTCCACAACGTCGCGGTTCAAACCCGGTAACCAATAATCTTTTTTCATGTCTTGATACATTTTCGTGGAACCGGGATGAATGAAGTATCGAGTCTTATGAGCTTCGTCCATGATCTTCCTATGTAGGTCCCCATAATGAGGAATCAACATTCGTCCAAATCGGGTTCTAATACCGAGAGTGTTTTCACCCAACTCCGCGACTAAATCTCTCATCCTTTCAGAGTTAGGATGATCTTCTTTCAATGCATATTCTTGGAACTCCTTGACCTGCTTCATAACATCGGAGATCATGACCAATTGATAAACTTTCACATGAATCGGCTCGGGTCTCTCCTTTCGGTTAAGAGCATCTGCCACTACGTTGGCTTTGCCCAGATGGTTATGGATCTCGCAATCATAATCCTTTATGAGCTCCAACCATCGCATCTACCTCATATTCAAATCCTTCTACTCGAAGAAGTACTTCAAGCTCTTGTGGTCCGTGAAGATTGTGCACTTCGTCTCGTACAGGTAGTGCCTCCAAATCTTTAACGCGAAGACCACAGTTGCTAGCTCTAAGTCATGAGTAGGATAATTAACCTCATGAACTTTCAATTGTCGGGATGCGTATGCTATAACTTTTCCTCCCTGAAACAACACACAACCCAACCCTGAGTAGGAAGCATCTGAATAAACCACCAAATCCTCACTTCCTTCAGGTAATGACAAGACAGGAGCCTGAGTTAACCTTGCTTATAGCTCCTTAAAATCCTTCTCTTGACTTGACCCCAAACAAACTTCACATCCTTGCAGGTCAACTTAGTCAATGGAGAAGCTATCTTGGAGAAGTCTTGGATGAATCTTCTGTAATAGCCTGCCAACCCCAAGAAACTATGGATCTCGGATGGCATCTTTAGAGACTTCCATTGCATCACTACCTCCACCTTTTCCAGGTCCACCATAATCCCTTCAGGATTCACCACGTGACCCAAGAACTAAACTTCGCTTAACCAGTACGCGCACTTGGAGAACTTGGCATACAACTTCTCCTTTCTAAGCGTCTCTAACACTACCCAAATATGACTTGCATGCTCCTCCTCGCTCTTTGAATCAATTAAGATATCATCGATGAACACAATCACTGATTTATCCAACATCAGCCAACACACTCGATTCATCAAGTCCATAAAAGCAGCTGGTGCGTTGGTTAAACCAAATTACATAACGAGGAACTCATAGTGTCCATAACGCATACAAAAAGTTGTTTTAGGAATATCTTGTTCTTTCACTTTCAACTGATGGTAGCCAGATCGAAGGTCTATCCTTGAGAACCAACTAGCACCCTGAGCTGATCAAACAAGTCATCAATCCTCAGTAATGAGTACCGATTCTTCACCGTTAACTTGTTCAACTCCCGGTAGTCAATACACATCCTCATACTACCGTCCTTCTTCACGAATAAGACCGGAACACCCCAAGGAGAGATACTCGGTCTAATGAACTCCTTATCAAGAAACTCCTGTAATTGCTCCATCAGTTCCTGCATCTCGGTCGAAGCCAATCGATACGATGCTTTAGCTTCAGGCTGGGCACCAGGTATAAAATCGATCTGAAACTAGATCTCACGGTCCGGTGGCACACCTGGTAAATCTTCTAGGAACACGTCTGGGAAGTCACACATAACTTATATATTAGATAGTTGTGGTGTTGGCGTATCCACATCCTTCACGTAGGCCAAATAGGCATTACATCCACGCCTCATGCACTTTCTCGTCACCACCATCGAAATCACCTTCGGGATAATCGTAACTCGATCACCGTAAATCGTCACCAAATTCTCGTCATGCGCTGTCAGTTTAACCATCTTCTTGCGACATACGATATTCATCTCGTAGTCCGCCAACCAATCCATTCCAAAGACTAAATCGAAACCGTCTAAGGTCATCACGAATGGTCTAACAAGAAACTTATGACCTTCTAATTCTATGTCACAACCTTCTATCCTCTCAGAAATCCTGGTAGACTTACCTATGACAGTTTCTATATCGAAGGGCTCACCAATACTTCTACTCATAATGGGCAACTTAGCATAAAAGGCAGCAGAAATGAAACTTCTGCTGGCACCAGAATCAAATAACACTAAGACAAGAGTTTGGTTTACTAGAAACGTACCTGACACCATATCAGGGTCCGTCCTAGCCTCCTCATGGGTCATCATGAAGACTCTGGCGCTGACCTTCTGCCCTTCACCTGCTGCCTTCTTCGTTGCCCCAGAACTTTCGGCCCTCGGCTTCTTATAGTCCCTTCTCATATGGCCCTCCCCGCCACAGTTAAAACACCTCGCCACCTTGCACTCTCTTGCCATGTGACCAGGCTTCCCACACTTGAAACACACATTCAGCCCCCACCTACATTCTCCGGTGTGATCCTTTCCACACTTTCCACACCTCTTTATCCCCGCACTGGATGTGGCTACATGCTGATCATCCACCCTTGCAACCTTGTTATTTTTCGGGGCACCACCACATCCAAACCTCTTCCCGTTTCAGTTCTGATCACCACCTCCTTTCTTGCCCACCTCAGCCACCACATCCCGTTCATCATACAACTTTCCCGCCAGATCAACCACCGACCTAAACGTGCTCGGCTGGGCGGCGATCATATGCCTGCAAATATTCACTAGCAAGCCCTGAATATATCTCTTGATATTTCATGACAGAGGTGTCACTTGATCCAGCACCAACCGTGCCATCTCGTTAAATATGGTGGTGTACTACTGATTTGTCATGGTTCCTGCCTCCAGCTGCAGGAACTCTCTCTTAACCTTGTCAAGCTCCCTGTGAGGACAGAACTCCTTAATCACCAGTTTCTTCAACTCACTCCACCTCATCCTGCCAATCGCCCTACTACCCTCAGCTTGGACAATATTCTCCCACCAGCACAAGGTTGAGTCTACAAATAAGTGAGTGTCAAATTTAACCTTTAATCCTCCTGGTGCTCGTTGATATCAAGAACGGCCTCCATCTCTCTCACCCACTAGTGAGCAGCAGCAGTGCCATTTCCATCAAAAGTCTGGGGTTTGCGTCTTTGGAATTCCCCCATAGTTATAGCCCCATGCTGCCTCATGCATAGGCTCTTCTTCCTCCTCCTCACCAGAGACAATCATCTCAGTCTCCGGTTGCTCCCTCTCCCTCGAGGACCTATTCCTCTCATTCCTCTCACCTTCTCTCACAACATTTATTACTTCGGTCACCACAGACGGTAAGATTGTCTGCATGACCCGGTGAACTTCCTCCACGACAGCCTCCTTCACTTAGGCCCTCAAATTCGCACTCTCATCACCACCCTCCAGATAAGGGGTCTCAGGCTCTTCATAAGCCACTTCTTCAGCTCTAGGCCTTCCTCTCGTGACTCGTGGTTCAACACCATGTCCACCACGACCTCCACCTTGAGAAGCCTTCAAAGATCTACCACCGGACATTCTCTAAGCACCCTATAAGATCCAAACACCAACATGGTCATTCAAGGTAATAACTCAGTTTATGTCAAGTATAGTAAGTCCCTAATTACAGTGGCCATTTTTGATTAGCCACTTACCTTACTCTTCATACCCCAAGCATTTCCTATCCTGACTACATAAGTATCTAAAAATACTACGAAGCACATAAATCACATAACATGCGCACATAATACCAGTTAACATTAAGAAAATACCTTATGACATGTAGCTACTCGGACTAGCATCCCTTCCATTTTCTCCTATTCTCAGTTTAAGTTTAGGTTTCTTTTGAAAATATTTACCCAATTCACTTAAACCTAGCTCTGATACCAACTTGTAAGGCCCCGATCCCAGGACGCTCACAGTTGGACAATCATTGCACATAAAACATAAGATATACATTTACATCTATGAAAAACATCGCAGCGGAATAACTTAAAAACATTTCATATATTAATGGCCGTTTTTTGTAAAATAATACATCATTGTTAACAGTTTCAAAATATTATCATTTGCATTACATCACAAAAACGTCATAGCTATACAAATGGATGCCATCCCAAAAATGTCAAGTAGCTACCCCGTGCCATCCTCAGCAATAGTCACCTACCAATTGGAAAATACATAAAAGTCTGTGTTGCTGGGTGAGTTCTAGTTTTATAAAATAAAATACTTTACTTTTTTCTTAAAACCATTCTTTTCTTTCATTCGTGATCGTACATCATACGTAAAAATAGATAATTTATTATCATCTTCCATCATTATTCATTATCTTTCGTTCAATGTACGTCATCATTATCATTCGCTTTCATTCATAGTCTTCCTTACTTCTCTTTCATACATTCATCATCTTTCTTACTTACATTTCGCACCAATGCCATGTGCTATACCCCAAACATTGTGCACGAAGCGGATTACTAGCCTGAGGTATATCAATAGACCCCGAACATTGTGCACAAAGCTGACTCCAGTACCTAGGACAAGCTACAAGGATCCCATACATATGGTCAATCATAAAGATTAGACCCTAGTGTGCATTACTCCGGGGTAGCTAACCCGCACACAGTTGAGCTAACACCATTCATTGGGTGTGAACCTCCATACATTGTTTGCAAGACTTCCTTACATTTGTACTTCCATTAATGCATGCATTCATTATTTCGTTACGTTCCTCTTATGTTTATCATTAACTTCCGCTTTATGTTACATAATACTTTTCGTTTATCTCATAATCATAACACGTAAGTCATGGAATAATACACAATAGGAACGCAAGAAACACAACATGAACATACATAACATCACATAAACATCACATACCCCATCACTCATCATGATAAACATCATGCATTGCCTATTCCTATACACATACACATGCACAACAAGTACAAGTCATCATAGAACATAACCAACCCTCCACGGGAAAGCAGGGGTTTGGGGGCGACAGCCCCTGAAGGCGGGGTCCTAGGGGCATCAACCCTAGTGGGGTCCAAGGGGCAACACCCCTGGCTGGGGTCGCGCTGCCAGGTCAGCTTGAACATTTTTTATTTTAAAATATTTATATAGCACATTTTGCTATAGAAAAACCGATTTTACTCTTAAAACCTCTTAAAATATTGGTCATTTAAATTGTATATTTAGTATGCATTTCCAGCCCAAACAAGTTTAAAACCTCTAAATAGGGGATCTAGAACTCACCTGTACTCGATGAGTAGCTTGTAAATCAAGCTTTCTATGCAAGGGTCACACTACATAGCCTGTAGATAAGTTAACACTCAAAAGAGTTACTTTTTGCCTAATTTCGTTGCTAATTTCACTACATGATTAGCAATTTTGCTGCTAGTTTTGATGGCAGTTTCGTTGGTATCTTCACTGCAAGTTTCGCTCAACTTTCATTGGAAACCATGTCTGCGAAACTACAGTTTTGCAGAAAGTCTTCATAGTTTCGCTGGATGACTACATAATTTCGCTGGATGAACACCCAGTTTCGCAAAACGGGCTGAAATTACGAACCAACCCATTTTTGACCTAAAACTTCAATCTTTTACACCTAAAACCTTGGTTTATCACCCAAGAAGCTATATCTAAGCTTCTTACATGTTTTCTTACACAAAAACGTGAGTTTTGGGGATTCTTTGCCACTTTCAAAAACCCAAGCCCTAGAATCTGAGTTTACCCTTAAAAAACCGATTAAACGATGTTTCTTACCTGGATTCTTGGTCTTTTCTTGTTGTTTGGATGTCTACGAACACCGATCTTCAATCTCTTGAACAACCGAGCCTTGAATCACTACTTTCTCTCTCTACACTCTCTCTCTAGAAGTTGGTGTTGAGTTGCAAATGAGAGTGGCTCAAGCTGATCCGTTTATATATACTAGGCGTTCCCGGGACCTTAAACTCGCCGAACTCTTAACCCGCGAGGTCAATTTGGTCCATACTCCATTTCCCGTGTATTTTCTTTAAATAATCCTGGCTAAGCCCATTATTATTAATTGGCTTGTTTCGACTTTATTCCGGGCATTACAATAAAGTGAGTCAAGAGGCAGAATGGCTACGTCATTTTGTTGAGGATATACCACGATGGCCTAAGCCGACATCGGCCATTTGTATGCATTGTGATAGCCAATCAAAAATTGACAAAGCTCATATCATAATGTATAATGGTGAGAATAGACATATTAGATGTAGACATAATACGGTATGACAACTAATTTCTACAGGAATTATCATTGTTCACTACGTGAAGTCAAAGGATAATATCATGGATCCGCTAACAAAAGGCCTAGGTAGAAAGTTGATTTAGAAGTCGTCAATGGGAATATGACTAAAGCCCTTGAAAATTAAATTCATATGAAGGAAACCTAACTCAATAGACTAGAGATCCCAAGAATTGAGTTCAGTATAAAAACCTAATTGTATGAAGTGAGGTCACTGTGGAGGAAAGGATAACCATATGTATTTAAAAGGAAGTTTATTACAAAGCTTAGTAAATATCCTAGTCCATTCCTAAAAGTGACAAGTGTGAGGTTAAGCCTATGGCTTTTAATGATTCAAGTAAGATAACCATACATAATGAATCACCTATGTGAGAGAGAAGTGGGGTCGCTTCGAAGGTTATTGATGGGCCATAATACTTAATGGCTCTCGCAGAACCAGGCTCATGATCATGATCATAACGAACATAACTATGAGAACTTGACTTTGTCAAGGAGAGTATGTCTACATAAACGGCAGACGACTTCAAAGACATCACCGTCTACTCAGAGCTAGTGGGCTAAGTACGCTTCATGGGCTAAGGTTCAAAGGGTAACACCTACCTATCGTATGCAAAACTCAACTGTTAAATTTAAGTAGAATAATATTGTTTCTAAGATCGACCTTTATTCATACGGGGAATTATTGAAAGTTTTGGGTGTGTGAATAGATGTCTAACAATTATGATAAACACTTTGTCCCACATTCGTGTGGGAACAAAGCGAGATGTGGTTTATAAGGAGTTGTTTTACCACTGTAGTGTATTATACGGGTCTTTAGTCTAGTATATTATATAGTAGTATACATTTAAAGGTCAAATTTAGTAAACTGTTAAAACATATAATTGAATAATACCATCCATATTGCTAAAAAATGTTCAATACATCAATAAATTAAAAAACAAATTATACAAACAAGACGAAAAAGACATTAAAAAAAGAAGAAAAAACATTATCTGAATTGCTCCTTAAAGAAGCATGTACAATTTAGCATGTTGTGGGTGCTTGATCTTAAGATATTCTTCGAACCAATTCTTGGGAGAAAAAAATAAATTAGGCCATAAGACATGTTTTAGGTGAATTTTGGTTGACCACTCTCTTGGTTAAATCAATAGCTAGTATTGTAAGATCAAATTAATTTTGAATTCAGTATAATGATATTTCTGTTATAAATAATATTAATTACATACATTATTACACACATTACGTACTATCATTTCCTATATTTATTATTAGATCGGGTTTATGTATTGATTGTTTGTATATACGATTCATTGTATTGGATGATGATAAATCTCTTATGATATAACATTGTCCAGGTTTCTTTATGTTATCTTTGTTCTTATATATGTTGCTATTAGGCCATTGTTAGTTATCAGCACAAGACTCTACACAAAAAAATATCAATTTGTGAGATGGTCCCTTCAGCCATGGATGAGGTCTATGGATTTGATTACTCACTCCTATTTCCTAATCCACGGGTAAGTTATTATTCTCCACATGAATTCAACATGGATGCATCTTTATTGTGATGTGGTATGTAGCTAATTTACAGATGTATTTAAATTACTATCAAACTATCAGTGGTTAAGAAAAATATCTTAAGACTAATCAAAAGCCAATTTTCTTCCCAAGGTAATTTGTTTTAACCTCTTTCAATACACATATAAAGTTTTAATGAGATATTATTTTATTTAATTGACAATTAAATTTGTTATATATGTTAAACCACCTGCGTGCCTATGATGCATTATTCATCTATATATATTATCTGCAATAAAAGTGCACTATTAATATTAGTAACATACAAATTAAGTTTCTATAAATTTTGAGTTTATAAATTGTTTCTATAGTTATGAAATATATATAATTGACCAGTATAAGACCACGTCAATAAGAAAAAATAAATATTAAAATTGATCAAATGAAATTTTCAATTTTGTATGGATTTAATATGATTTCAATTTATCAATTGATTATTTGTATTTTTTTTTGTTTATTACCATCGATGTTTAGAACATTAAATTCATTGGATTTGATGTTATAATTTGTAAACTTTTTAAATCTCTTATAATTGAATGGGAAGATTAAGGGGTTGTTTGATTATACTGACCCAGTATAAGCTGACTGAGTCAGAAGCTGACCCAGTCAAAAATTCTGACTGAATTTACATCTGACTGAAACTTGGATGTTTGATTATATATCTGACTACTCTGCAAATATAAGTTTTTACATGTCATCACTGAAAATCAACCATTTTTTTAATTAATTCACAATACCTTTGAATACATAATTACATAGCACATAGTTATGTACATACACATCAATTCAGATTAAACTCCACAATTAACAAGCTTTTTTCAATAAGAACTTTACTGCATTTGAACCTTGTTGAACTCGATGGAAACATCACATATCCTAGCTAAAAGTGATTGCACTAATACACATTTATACCGAATTACAGACCAATATACACCAACTTCAAAATTACAAATCGATCAAGCAGCATACAACCAAAAACACATGTTAAACACGAAAGAACATACGCATACAACAGTTAACACCGATTCACTACTAATCAAGAAATCGAGAACCTTACGAGCAGGTGGATAATCACGAGCATATCTAAACCAGCGATCTGCTTCTTGCAGCCGGCGACGGTGGGGAGGGCGGCGGTTTGGGGCAGCGATTTGGGAGCCGACTGGGGAGTGCGTCGGATGGGAGGCAGCAGCCAGCGACGGGGGGGGAGGGGGAGGCGGTCGATTGTGGAGAAGAAGGGGAAGGGCTTGGAGAAGAAGATGGACAGATATGTTAAAATAGAGGACTCAGTCAGACCATTTTCCAGGTCAGATGTCCCGGTCAGCTGCAACAAACGCACTGACTGGCTGACAGTGGTCAGACGTGTGGTCAGACGAATCAAACACGCCCTAAATCCCAACTATTTGGCTACTCAATTATCGGTTAAGGGAAATAATTGTCACTAGGTTACAATCCCATTAATTGTTTAGCATTCTTTTGGGATTAATTAAGTAATTAAAATACAGTTTAGACATGATATAATTTATTAAGATCTTTTTATTTTCAAGTACTTAAGGTTCTTCGAGAATCATCATGCCTAGTCTTGTTTAGTAGGCCATTTTACTTTTACCTTGATTTGACAATACTCATTAATAATTTGCTCCATATTTCGAGGAAACTTTTTTATTTGGCATCGAATGGTTTATCACTTTGTAAACGTGCCTTAGGCTTACTATCGGTATGTAGTCGTCCTTCTAACTTTTACTCTTAATTGAAGCATCAATAGTTGATATATGTGATCTAGTCATTTTTTAAGGTCAGGGAATGGAACTTTTTCATAAACTTTGTGCATGAACCATCTTTAGACTTTCTTGTTCTTATCATTAGTTTGAGGATGAAGATGATAGTGAGAGAATTCTTTCAAACTTATTTCACTTTTCAACTACTTAAATCACCCACTCATGTCACTTTTCAACTACTTAAATCACCCACTCATGTTGGGAATACTGATTCATAAAGATCAACAAATTGAGTCGTAAATAAATCTCTCATTAATGGTTATGATAACTTTAATATAATAGTTATTCATTCCCAACATGAATTCACACTCATTTGAGGCGTAAATAAATCTCTCGTTAATGTTTATAATAATTTTAATATAATAGTTATTCATTCCCAACATGTATTCACACTCATTTGAAGTCCCATCTTTGTGCGTTGTGTTGAAGTAATAACAACTTGTGTAGCACATCAACAAAAAGAAAACTTGGATGGGAATTGTTTGGATTCTGACCGAAAACCATTTGTAATACAGAGTAAACAGAATAACTTTTAAGATTGATGTGAATTACCAATAAAACAAACATATAACATGGTATCAAATGTACACAAGAACTGTTGCTCTCATTATTGGCTTTACAATCAATTGGATGTTTAGTGTTCGAATATGAATTCAATAATGAGATTGTAACCTAATGACAATTATTTCCCTTGACCGATGTTTAGAACATCAAATTAGTTGGACTTGATGTTATAATTTATTGTCTTAAATTGATTAATACAATACTATGTTGTCTATGATAGGGAAAACGAGTGAATGCCACCCGGTGCAAACAAATCATGGCTTATTTTAAACTTGTAATGGATAGGAACAGAACTTGGTAGAAGGTTTCCACTAAACATAAATAGTAGCTAAAATATCTTAAGGAGGCGTTTGGTTGAAAGGAATAGAATGTAATAGAATTGAGAAACTAGTATAATTTTCAAGTAAAAATTATGTTTGAGTGGGTAATGAAATGTAAAACTCAAGAGAATGTTTCACCTTAGCTTTCCTTGGTTGTGGGATTTCAAATTCTCTCTCTAGATGGAAGGATTTTGAAATTGCACAACTAGTGGAATTTAATGTGAAACATTCCCTGTGGTTTTATATTTCATTACCTACTCAAAAATAATTTTACTTGAAAATTATACTAGTTTCTCAATTCTATTCAATTTCATTTTTTCCAACCAAATGCCCCTAAGAGTTTTCGTATTCACCGCCTCCTTACTAATTGTCATATCCACTGCCACCCCTCGTAAAAAGTTAAAAGGCCCCCTTGCCAAAAAAAAAACTACTCAACCTAATCACAAAGAACATACAATATCTGTGTTCTAATACATTATGATTTAATTGAAAAATACTTGATTCATCGGACGAACAACAAATTAGAGCTTAAATTCAAATGATTGTTGAAGCCTTCGTAGCTGAATTAGGTTTAAAATCGACATAGAAGGTGGGGATATGAGAGGCACGATGAGAAAGAAAGCATACCTAATTATGAATCTTATGGTTTTAAGTGAATTATAAGATGTTTTATAGCATCCATATTGTAACCGGGTTATTAGGTTCGTGTGATGACTGAAATGAGTAAACAAAAAAGTCTTTTAGAAGTAGCCATATGAATCACTATAGCCTTAAAAGATGTCATGTGACATAAAAGAAGTTACTTTATTATAATAACTAGTTTTTTCACCCAGTCGCGCGTTGAAACAAAACATGCATATATGAAATGGAGTTTGATGTTCAAGGGTATTCAAGGGTCAGTCGAAACTTGCCTCAATTAGGCACTCGATTTGGGTGGTTAGGTGGTGGTTGCACGATGGTGATTGGGCGGTGTTTAGCGTTGCAAATCTAGAAGGGATGGGGATGGCGGTTCTCGGTTGCTTCGACAGGAGATGGGTCGGCGGTGTGGCCGTCGTTGTCCTTACCAACGACTGCTGAAGGGAGTTTTAGTTTTGGGTTGTCTCGTACACCACAGGTTGTACACCATTGCATAGAGACTTGTAACATAAAGGAGGGGTAATGTGCAAATCATAAAAACTGTTGTGGTCAAAACATAAACATTAAAACTGTACTGTTTCTTTCATTTGGCATGTTTGCAAAAATGATTAAGCATGCTAATTGTAAGGTGGGTAACGTATTCATAGCGAGATTTGTTGAACTTAGACACAAACTTACGATTATGATGTAATGATAGCTAGTCTAGAAACTCATGTATAACATAGGTAATAAAAATAATAACATGTTTTCAAACTTTCATCTTTAAAAAAAAATTTGCTTTAAAAACTAATTTTTAAATATTGTTTTCTAAACAATGTCATTTTTCCAAAGATTTGTATATAAATCACTTCATATTTCATATAACTTCGTTTTTAAAAACAATTACATATTTATAATATAAAATAACATGTTTTTATTTTATTAAAAAATCTATTTCATAATTTCAAAAGTATATAAAAATATCATTAGCATTTAATGTCAAATGTTTGACTTGTTTAAATAGTGATATGTGACAAAACGAATGTGAAAATACAATATGTGACAAAAGTTATTTTATTTTATTCAGTGTTGTTAGGCTCGGACCGGCCAGTCCGACCGCGAATCGTAGGTCGTACCGAACCGAGCAACAATAGATCGTTCTGTGAGGTGAGAACCGGCCGGTTGATCCCGATTTGACGGTTGGACCGGGATTCGGCGGTCTGCCGGTTGGATCGGTAGGCCTTGTCGGCTCTTGCAGATAGCTTCAGGTCTCCGATTCACAGCTCCGAGCTCTTTCTCTGGTCTTCGACTCCAAGGGCGGACCCAATCTTTGTGGTTGGGGTTCGCCCGACCCCCATGAAATTTATTTTTTTTAATAGTGCATATGTTATATTTACAACCGACCCCCAAGAAATTTTGGCAACGACCCCCAAGAAATTTTGGCAACGACCCCCAAGGAATTTTGGTGACGATCCTATTCTATTTTTTATTATCAACGACCCTAAAAATATAAATTTTGAAAGTTTATAAATATAAACCGATAAGTTATAACAAAAATAACTAATATAAACTTAATATAAAAATCATTTTGGACTATTAACCTTATCATATTTAACCTATCAAGTTATTACTCAATAAGCTAATATCCTTAACCCCAAACCCAATGTTTATTACCCAATTGCTCAATACCCATAACCCATTAAATTAAAATTATATAACACATTTAATTTAAATTTTTTAGCAAAACCTATAACCCAAAGCCCACAAGTCACAACCCTTTACTTGAGTAATGTTGGAGTAAATCACCAACGACAATCTCTTCAAATTTGAAAAAGACTTACTTCAAAATGTTTCACTAGATGATGTAATGAATAGATTTCAAAACATGAAAACTCGTAAAGAACAACTTTAAAAATATTTTATTTATCTTATGTAATATGTAATTTTAATAACTATTAAAGTACTTTTGCTATGTTATTTTGATATTCAACTTGACTTTATCTTTTAATGTGTGATCCGACCTGACTCAACCAAAAACAACTCAACCCGAATCATACCGAAAGAATTTATTTTTTACTATAACCAATGGACTCTCAAAAAAATAAGACGACCCCCATAAATAAAATTCCTGGGTTCACCACTGTTCGACTCCTCCGAATCGTAGCTCCTTCTCTTGTCAATCGCAACTCCTTCTCCATATCTGCCTTTTTTGGGTTTCAACTCCTCCGAATCGTAGCTCCTTCTCTAGTCTTCGACTCCTCCAAATCGTAGCTCCTTTTCCAAATATGCCTTCTATAGTATTCAACTTCACCAAATTTGACTTATTTGGTCTTCATCTCCTTTCTCCCGTCTTCTCATACTCTTAATTTAAAGAAAAATTCACTTTTCCCCATGTTGAAATTGTATTTAATGTCCTTTAAATATTTGGAAAATTGTGTACATATATACATACATATATACATATATATATATATATACATATATATATATACATATATATATATGTATATACATATATATACATATATATATATACATATATATATGTGTATATATATATATGTATATACATGTATATACATATATATATGTATATATATATGTATATATATGTATATATATGTATATACATATATATATATATGTATATACATATATATACATATATATATACATATATATATATTTATATATATATATATATATGGGAGAGTTAGGCTAAAAATAGTTGGTTGCATAAAAAGTCTAGAAAGCATTTCTAGCCATTGGATGTGTTTGATAAATGGATGACATTTAATGGTTGACAATTTTGTTAATTATGTTCAAAGGATGTTAAGTTTCTTTGAATTGAAGGGGCATATATGTCATTTAATTAACATTTATAAAAGACAATTAACCAAAATGTCACCCCAAATAAAGGTTTTGACAACTGCAAAACAAAATTGCAGTGGATATTGGAGAAGAAATAGGACGATGAAAATCAATGGAGCGTGATAAAACATTTCAATGCGTTTAAAACACAAGATGAACCGTGCGTGTTAAGGTAGTCATGTGTTTTATAACGATATCAATGTTGAGTATTTAGCGTTCAACTGTGCGTATTTAGTGGACAATTGTGCGTATTTAGTGGTCACCTGTGCGTATTTAGTGGTCAACTGTTCGTATTTAGTGGTCAACCTATGCGTATTTAGTGGTCAACTGTGCGTATTTAGTGGTCAACCTGTGCGTATTCTTCTCACAGCCGTTGCCTGTCGATTTGATTAAAATATATTTATCAGAATTAATCAACATAAAAATGTTTAGCGTATTCAAATCAATTG
>BJCM01204186.1:0-11731 GCA_018326385.1 Flaveria bidentis | reverse complement strand
TAGAGATAAAAGTACACTGAAACAACTGGCTTACGAGTTGATACATGTTGCCTTTAACTTACCGATAGCGTCAGCAGTGTTGAGACCATTGCTGAACCTCCCAGTTGCTTTGGACGCTGTATAATCAATCCCATAGTATGGGTGATCAGCTCTTGCACTGCAGTCTTTTATGAGTGTGTTTGTGCCAACATCCATCGTTGAGTCACCAAATATAAATAAAGGCGCGATGGTTTGACCCAACGCCTCCCTTGTAGACGCTGTAAGCACACAAAAAACGACTACATACAGCATGAGGAAGACGGGTTTTCGAGCCTTCAAATCCATGGCCATATCTGTTTGGTAAGTTTTGGGAAAGAAACAGAGCAATTACTTATAGAAGGTATAGCCTTTTGGATCAAGAAAATACAAGGGGAAAAGTTGAGATGTTTATCTTGTTAATATAAATTACTATGATCATCCTAGTTAATGACCAATATTACTATGACGTATGAGGCTATGAGATATGAAGAATATGGTTTCTTGTTTATGGTAGTACTAATTGGGCCTTGTAATGTTAGTTGCTTCATATATTGTATCACTAAGGAATATAGTGTCCATTAAGTATTATTATATACAGTTAAATTATATGATGAAATATTAGACTTATGTGATGAGCTTGAGCTTTAGACATAAACACTCTTACCCAAACTTGAGCTCCACTTTGGTAACTTATCTTATAACCTCACATCCATAGAATATGGGATATATTGTATATGATATCACAGGTACACAATTGATAATAATGTTAAACTCTTGAAAGCTTAACCTATATGACCTTTACAATAGACCATCTCAAAGTTGTGTATAAAAACAATGTTGAACTAAACTTAAAGGTTAAAATGAAATGTTGATTAAACTTTGAGGGTTAAAATAGTATTAGCTCTATAATTAACTTTTTTATAACAAGTTGTTTTTTTTACCTTATGTTTTTCTTGTTACAATATGATTGGTAGTAGTTTTATATTCTTGAATTATTTTAAATTCTTGATGTTATTTAATATTAACAATAATTTAATAAATAGTTTATAAGATAAAACGAATAAGTTTAACAATATTAATTAATGAGTGGTAGTGGTAAACATGTGAATAAAAGTAGTTTGAGTAGGGTTGTACAAAAAGTTCGTAGCTCGAAGCTCGCTCGAAGTTCGCTCGAAAAAAGCTCGGCTCGTAAAAAGCTCGAATCTAAACGAGCCGGCTCGGCTCGGCTCGAATTCTAAACGAGCCAAACTCGAGCCAGGGTTAGCTCGGTTCGAGCTCGGCTCGTGGCTCGGTTTGTTGGCTCGGCTCGTGGCTCGGTTCGTTGGTTCGGCTCGTGGCTCGGTTCGTTGGTTCGGCTCGTGGCTCGGTGCATATAATATATGTATATATATATATTTATATAGTATAATTATTATTGTTATTATTATAAATACTATTATTATGATTATTATTTTTTATTAGGATTTTAAAAATATTTTCTTAAAAATAAAAATGGATTCTTTTTAAAAACATTAAGTATTTTGTTTAAAAATATCCAACAAAATGTAAAAACCTAATATATATTTTTTGTGTTTTCATATAAATTAATGTAAAAAAAAAATATTTAAATCGAGTCGGCTCGAACGAGCCACGAGCTGGCTTGAACTTTTCACGAGCCGAACTCGAGCCGGTGTTTTGAGCTCGTTAAAAATTTCGAGCCGGCTCGGCTCGGCTCGGCTCGATAAGCTTCGAGCTCGAGCTCGAACCCATCCCGGCTTGGCTCGGCTCGGCTCATTTACAGCCCTAAGTTTGAGTGAATGTTAACAAATCCAATTTATATTTAATACTTAATCTTTATCGAGAGTTATTTTTTACCATCAGCGTCTGTTTAATTCTGTAGAGATTATTATTAAAATGTCGAACTGATATGCCGGTGATCACCAACGTGTATTAAGATGGTAATGGTCATCAATAAAAAATGAATGTATAATAATGTTTACAATTAACACACAACCTCAATTCTTCCTTTAATTTGTTACCTTCATCTTTGATCTTGGTGTTGTGACATTCAAGAAAGTAAAGAGCAATGTGTCAAAAAGCTAGGTGTAAGCTAATGATTTTTTTTTTTACATGAGGTGAGTATTAAGTATGTTGAATGCAACTTTATAGAAAAGCATAAGCTAAAGACCAAAAATGATACAGATCTATGCTTAGATTTAGAGTTTAATATCCATATCTGTAATACACTAGTCATTGCTCCTTTTGCAAAACCACACCGTTTATTATATTAAAACGCTGAATTTTAACATTTTATACAGCCTCTTTTTACATAAATAATTTGTATGTATATTTCAGTAAGATTTGGTTGTCTTGTTTATCTTAGTAAAAATAATACTAAAGATGCTTAAGCCTTAAAAACAACAAAAAAATTAGGATACATTATTGGTTTGGTATTATGTATATCTTCTTATAAAAGATACCATCATCAAATTTGATTGACCTCAATGTATAAAAACAATAAACTTTTTTTTTTATAAAATATATGTTGGTTTGGAGTTTTCATAAAAAAATATATCCAATACTTGACTTAGCTTCCGTTTTACGTAGGGGTCTGAGAGGGGCCATATTGCTTTGCGATCTAATACAAAATCTTACCCTACACAAAGTGTAGGAAACTGTTTTTCAGTAGCTTAACCAATGATCTCAAGATCACAAGATGGTAACATTAGCTGTTACAATCTTACCAGTTGCTTCAAGAATTTTTATAAAAATGATTTGATCATTTGAAAATTGTAATTTGTTACAAGTGATCTTTAAATAACTTTGACGTATTCTTGTTTTCTTGTATGAATGTTATATAATTTTAATCTTGTATTTGACTCGGCATTATGAAATAGTTATCCTGTTATCTCACCATCATAGATATGTACATACCTATATACAATAGTGTATGACATTGTAATTTGTGAATTCTCATCATTAATTCAACAACGATGATAACAACAATGATAACAACAACGGAAGTTACAAATGAAAATCAAATTAAACTTTAAAGTTCAAAACAATTATACTTGTTGGGTAAATTCACACAGCAAGGAACAAAGAGCTATGTCTACAACCAATGTTTAACAGCAATACAAAATTCATCTGTCATTCCTATTTCAAAATTCAAATTCTATTTAAACATTCAAACTTGAAAGCCTTCATATACATCATAATATATACACAACCAATTACACCATGTAAAATGACCACAATACCCTTTTTTCAAACACGTATATATATAACGCACTATACAATACAAACTGTCACATCATCTTCTGTCCGAAAATTCTCTTTTCTAAGTTGTACATTCCTTCTACGGTTGAACCAGCTCGATCTTGTGCAGGATACAATGTTATCATTCAAGCTAGTTGTTCTTTAAAAAGTTATTGTTTGTGTCAATCTGTTATTGTGATAAAAGTCATCTATGTTGTTGAACAACTAAAACCGAGCCACTAATATCAAATTCACTAGAAGCCAAGAAATCGCCTACTACACCAAGCTCGGGGCACTCCTCCCAGTCACTAATTCCTGTTGTTAAACGGGAGTCACCTCTGCTACCTTTCCCAACTACAAACATTGAGTAGGTTTCCGCCATGTCTCTCAGTATCGTTCCTGTTTGGACCCCGTTGTCCACATATTTTTCAACGAATCTCACTTTCCCAGATGTCACGTACCTGAAAAGACAACCGATAAGTAGTTTTTAACATTTTTGTAAGTCATCAAGGCCAACTTATCCTAAAGGTGCAACATGGGCGGGTTGCTGGGTTGGGTAATCCGTCAAGATGGGTCGGATCGGGAACTGGGTCAAGACTGGTCGGGTTGGAATGATTAGTTTCTTGTTGGTCAGTGGCAAATTGGCCAGGTCAGGTTTGACTCATATGTCACAAACACTTTTTTCTCCATTCTCTAAATTTTATAGTTTATATAAATAAGAAGTACATTAAACCTCATTTCAAACATATGTTACTACATAAATATAGTGAATTTAATAAAAAGAAGCAATTTAGGAGGTTGTATTCAGTAAAATTACACTCATTGCTGCTAACTTACACGCAAAATAAGTATATTACTTTGTCATACCTGTGATAAAAATTTGCTAAGGCAGAACTATCTGCCTCTTCAACTTCTCTTTCCTGATCCTGTATAGTTACAAAAACATCATCCTCCTTATGTGAAACATCAATTCCAACATTAGGATCTTTTGCTGATGATGGTAAAAACCTAAATACAGTAAGACTCGAATGATGATGTGTACTAAGCCGTTTACTAAAGCCTAACGCCTCACGGTCATCGGGCCCTCCAAAAAACAAAGTAGCAATTTGCTGCAAAGATTCTGAACCCGCAGCCTGTGTCCCAGTTGTAGTATGACCGCGGTCAACAAGAAAAGCCACCGAACATTGAGCATGTCTCAACACCTTTTGATTAGTAGTCCTTATACTCTCTTTACCATTCTCAAATTTCCCATCAATTCTTTGATGTTTATGAAACGGAAGGACAATAAACGATGTCCGCATATCATCAGCAAAATCACAAATGTCTTGATACATGGTCATAAAAGGTGCTACTATTTTAACTTGATGGATCATCATTTTTGTTTCTTCAATGAACATATCAACAGCTTCATTTATTTGCACTGCATCGTTACGACCATCACCTTCATCATCACTAACTTCACCTTGTTCTTGCTCATAAAAAGATGACTTTTTTTCTGATTTTTCAGGAAGCTCCACTAAATGCATTAAATATGGAGAAATTGGAACCTTGTCCGAACCCCTTAATGATACAATGAGCCTAACCATAGAATTGACAGGGTGGCTACTATGCACACACGCGAGTAACTTTAGTTCTTTATCAGGACTGTGATATTCCATCGGTATGTGTCTGATCCCAATTGTATCCTTTTCTCTTCTTACCAAGAAACCGATCAGAGCAGCTGAGATTATGGAACTAATAACTACAGCTGAAACCATTAAATTGTAAAATATTGAACTGTTAATCACCTGCATTAACACAAAGATCAACCGAAATCAACTTCTTTAAGATATGTTCATAGTGACACCCTAAAAATACAAACATATAAACAGAAGAAAGAAACCACTACATAATGATAAGGAAGTGTGCTTACTTTATTCTGCATAGCTGTGGTCAAAGTCAGAATATCTACATGTCCCTTCATGTTCATTAGAAAAGCAAGGAGGACACCTTCATTTAGAGGTGTCTTTAAATAATAACAAGCCGCAAGGGTCCCGAAGATCTTGCCACCAATGCTCAACACGATGACCATTAAAACTATAGCTAATCTTTTTAATTCGTTTATATAACTTGTATCTGCTTTAAACCCCGTGTAGCCAAAGTAGATAGGGAAGATGAAATTGTGAACCGTATATGTGAGAATGGCTAGTAACGTTCGAGCTGATTTCCCGCCCCTTGGGAATGTGGAACCCATTAGGAAACAAGCTATTATGCTGCTAAATCCCATAGTTTCTAAGGTCATTGCAGCAACAAGAATGACCGAACAAATTAGCATCACTTCTACAGCTTGAAGATTCTTTTTATTTCTATTTCTTCTGTTAAGCCAGTTAACTAAACGCGAGGTGAAAATAATAATTCCCACAAGAAGTAGAAGTGAGAAGAAAGCCATGAGCGCCCAACCATTAACAGTCCGTTTGTTTTTCTCACCGGATATTAAAACCAAAATAAACACAGCATACATGTCAGCAATTAAAGAAGAAGATATTGCTAATCTACCGATATCAGAAGTTGCAAATTTCAAATCAGCAGCCAAACGGAACACAATTGGAGATGCAGTGTTGGCTAAAATCACTGTGATGACTAATGCTAATGTGAACCGTGATCCACGAGATCCTGTTTCTTCATATACAAAGAAAGAAATGGTGGATGCAAATAGTGTGCACATTAAACAACCACCACACGCGATAATGCTTGCTGGACGTAGGTTTCGCATTAAATAAGGGATGTCCATCTCAAGGCCTATGAGAAACATGATACTTATTCTACAGTATAATGCCATACTTTCATAGAAATCAACAGCAAAATTCTGAAAGAAGAAGAGGTGTATTGATGGTGATCTTGATAAACCTGATGGACCTAGCACAAATCCCGCCTGCGGTTAAAAAAAGAAAAAAAAGACTGCAATAGTTAGCCATCATGCGCAACTGATCAACAACAAACTTCATCAGCTTGTTTGGCATGAAATTTGACTCACACTTGCACCCCATTCATCGAAATCAAGCTGAAAATGCTTACTACAAAATCTTGATTTAAAAAGCACGAGGCACACCAAGGCGATAGGGTCCCGAGCCGAGGCACTAGGCACAAAGAGCAAAAGTGCTTGGCTTTTCATACGCGAGGCGCAATTTATTTATATAACTTTACATAATAGTAACTAAGTTTTTTAAGTGTTCACTCAACTTTAACTAGGTGTTCCAATCCTATGTATCTTTATAAATGTTAAAACTTTTTAAATTCAAGTTTGACAAATGAAGCATATATGAAATTTGGTTGCTATATATAATGATTATTTTTGTCCAATTTAATGTAAATTAAACTATTTTAGAACTTTGTTATTAAGTTATGGATTTTTTTCTTCACTATTACTTTCTAATAAAATTTAATTAACATAGAGTAAAAGTTGAGTGACTTTAGAGTTAAAAAAAACTTCGGGTAACCTTACTCAAACACTTTCAAATTATTTTATATTTCTCATAGGTTTTTTACAACACTTACCTAAAATTTAGACACAAATGAACTTTATATATGGTTCCGTACATACGTATAAACTAAAAAGCTATCCCAACGCACAAAAGTTAAGCGCGTCTCAATACTGCACTTCATGCTGCTTTTCCACGCGCCTCGCTTGCCTTTCTGCACCTTTAGAAGGCACTGTAGCCTAGGTGCACCTCAATCGCGCTTTTTAAAACCCAAACTACAATCACCTAACTGAAACCATCATAAGGTTTATGACTAAACCGTAAACCTATAAACATGAAAATTATAATTCACTCCAACCCCAAATGGCACATTTCTTAATTATTAGGTCAAAAACGCAAACACAAGAGGAACAAAATCAAAATCCCGTAACCACAAAATCCGATCAAAATTCCAACACGACCAAAACACCAAACACCACCAATTGAACAAACCATCAAAATCACACGTAAATCACATTCCAATTGCAACCAATTCAACGTAATTCCAGACAAAATTAAATTTCGAAAAACAATCAACAAAAAGACGAATTGAAACATGAAGTAGAACGAATTGAGAGATTAAAAATGGAAGATGTGACATACTTACGAGGATCTGGGCAAGGGGGGCGGGTTGGCCCAAGGGTTTGAGGAAGATCTGGAAAACATGGGAGAGGACGAGAATGGCGGAGACCTGTGTGGTCATCGTCAATGCGGGGTTCATCATGTCGTTATCGGGGCACGATAGCTCCGCTGTTTCGTCCATTGTTGCGGTAGCAAAGGTTTTGATCAGTTGAATTGATGATGGGTTTTCTTATGATGAAGAAACGTAGGGGATGTGGGTTACAGGTTTTGATGAAAATGAATTTGCATGGGGGGAGAGAGAGCAACGTACAAACTACAAAGGTTCCAGTTATTTCGTTGATGGTGTCTGGTTGTTTACGCAGGAAATAACGGTTTCCAACATTTTGTCTTGTGAGCTATTTATACTTGCAAAAGACAAACGCTTTCAAAGACAATATTGTTATTTTAACCATGCTAAAAACATAGATATTCAAATCTATTTACACATTAATCCTTTTATTTGTTAATAATTTACTCTTTTTACACATTAATCCTTTTATTTGTTAATAATTTACTCTTTTTACACATTAATCCTTTTATTTGTTAATAATTTACTTTTTGTGTGGTTGTTAGATGTTTTCATTTAAAATGTGGGAATGTTTGTTCCAATTTCAAATTTAAACCTCTCTTTTTCTCTTAGTTTACTTTCAGTTTCAAGTTTCAAATATAAACCTGTATTTCTATCTCACCGTCAATCTCAAACACTAACCTTATCAGATGAGGAGTAAAATAGAAGGTAACTGTTGTTACAGGGAAGAGGTGATTGATTCAGGTGCTGGAGTCACCCTATCAACAGCATCTTCTGTTGGGCAGTTAACCCACGATTATTTCGAAATGTTGTTAACCCACAATTGAAACTCGATTAAGTCTATTCGACAGCTGATTCTTTGAATTTTGGTAAAGGTTCCTTCCGGTAGGTATTTTGTTAGTTGGATTTTGATTTTCTCTTGACTTTGTTGATCTCAGACACTCTCATGATGATGGTTGAGACGATGATTTATCATGGGTAATCAACTATGGATTTGAGATTCATTAAGTCTAAGTATTTGTAATCTGTTTTCAATATTGTTACAATATCTATGAGTGATTTAAGGTTTTTTGGTTCTAAAATCGTTTGTGGCTTTAAATTTTCTATTTGATTTTGGCAGGTGTTCGTTGGACGGGATCTTGCTTCAAATCCTTTCGTTTACATGTTTATTAACAACTTGCGTTTATGGTTTCTATTTGGGGATGCTTGCCAATTAACTTAAAATGACCAATAATATGAATATTGCAGTTCTTTTTGACATTTATGGGCCTAGAGCCGGATGCAATGATGTAGAACTAATTGAGTTCAAGCTCCTATTCTATAAGATGTGAAAATATTATAGGTAATCTTTTTTCTTCACACTGATGATCATAATTAGTATTAGAATTTGATTTCTTTTTTATTATATGATAAATCTACACCATCATTTTTTCTTTTGTTGTTGTTTGACACACCTACATTATTATTGGATCTTTTATGATTACGTAGTTGCTACATGTTTAATGCAGTTTAGTTAGTATTTGATTCCTGTTTTGAGTAGACACTTGCAGGTTAACAATTTTTTTTTTCTAATTTTTTATAGCATTCAATAATTTACATTCAGTGTCACAATTGTGTTCATATGAATATCCAGGTCCATTTACAATGACATTGTACGGATCTTTTGTTCCCAAACATACCTTTTATTATTTTCATACAGTGTGCCCAAATATACATTACATATTTGTTGTTCTATGTTTGTTGTTTAAGTGGCCATCTTTTGATGTTGTAGTTACTAATCAAGTCTTAATTATGTTTTCAAAATTTAAAGTAAAAAAAAGTGTGCTAAGGTGATTGTTTTTCAATTTGTTTGCTCAGTCTTTGTGATTATAGGTTGCCCCTCTTTTCTTTTTCCCATTTAACTGCTTTCATGACCATTACGCTCTTCAACATCTTAAAAAATTGCCAATAACCACTGATACAGGTTAGTTATCTCCTTCAGTTTGCACCACATACTATAGCGTCTACCTTATTGCTTTACATGTCTGTTTTTCTACTTGGTTTTGTTTATGGTTGTTGAAGGATTATTTAGATTTTTTTTATTTTTTCAATTATGTGTGAAACATGTTGGTTAGAATTTTTCTTAGAAACATGTCTACAAAAGGAATTGACTTTTATTGAAAGTTTTATAGGATGGGTAGTTGTAGTATGTTTGGGTTTATGTAAATGCACAAGCATAGTGATTTAGTTCAATTATCTTAATCCAAATAATGAATTACAATTAAAGGACACGTCTCATCCTCACATTAACTTTACTTTCCATTTTCCTACCTAGCTTTGGATGACCCTATTAAAGTCAGTTGTGGGTCACTAATTCAGTTTTTATCATCTAGATCCAAATTGGTTTTTACACTATAGATCTTAGTTTTTCTTTTTCAGTAACATTATTGCGTTAATCCCTCATACCAATCTCTGCTACAAAAAGGATCCAAAACCACTCATACCTTCTTTGCTTGAACGAATATCCTAATAGTTATTACACAATATGATCACGTATGTTTTGATTTAAGCAACAATCCGTATGTTTCGATTTAACGTAGGTTTTGTCGCTTAATTGCAGTTTAATAACACATCAATATGTACTGTATTTTTGGTCCTTATGGCTTGTCTTTGATTTTTGAGGTTCATAACAAAGTTGACAAAACATATGATACTAAAAACTATGGATGATTTTGGGGTCAATCGCCAGTTAATTTTTGTGTTTAGTGCCATCTAACATGGTTCTGATGTTCAAGTAGCTTAATTTTTGTGTATTTTTAAACGTAATTACAACTATAATTGAGATGTTGATTGAGTTTATGTCTTTTTGAACCCTTTTATTAGTTTATTGCTGATTCTACATGTTCCACTTTTTGTAATGTTCTTTCTTTTTATAAGATCTTATAAACAAGAAAGATTAAATTCTTTCAATTTATAGTTCATGTTTATATATAGTTCATGCTGAATGCACATGTAAATTAGTGCCATCTATACTTTTGATAAATTTGAATGTATCAATTTGAGATTATATGATGAGTACTCTCTTTGTTATTGTTAAAGTTTATTATAATAAGTATGTCTTTTAGATTATGAGTTTGGAGGGTAAAAATAAATATTTGGTATTTGCATTGTTAGTCGAAAGCCAAAAAATGTACAGAAATTTTTAACTTAAGTTTTTTTATAAGTTAAGTTGTTATAGGTATGAGAACCATTAACTATTAAGTTTTATGGAATTTCGGGATATGATGTTTGAATACAATGTGTTTTAAAAGAGAATTATTGCAGGACCGGTGAAGGGTATGCACTTAAAACACATCAAAACAGTGAGGAGAGTTGTTAAGAACACTTAACAGATTAAACAGGGAGCTGGTTAACCTTTATAATGATACTAAGAACATAAATAATTTTAAGACAGAACAAGATAGCAAAAGCACATAAGGAGTTGGTTTTCAAGATTGCAGTATATTGCTTTCTCAAGTTCTATTACAAATGTTACAAAGCATATCAGAAAGTTACAAGTACTTGAGATACATATACTATATCCTACAACCGATCATACTTTGAAGGCCAGCTGGATACAATTGACTAGACAACAAACAAAATCAAATGTAGAGTCAAAAGGCAGATTGCCATTTGACTAGTGACTATGACATGCCATAGCTCACATCCTAATATATTACAAAAAAGATATAGTACATAAAGTAGAAAGTTACAAACTCAAGACCTCAATGTACAGTTATTAAAATAATGGACCTTTTCACCAACTTATGAAAGTTGGTGACTTTACAGAGTTGCAGCGGAAAGGGGTCTTGCTTTATGGAAAAAGTATACCAGATAAAGCATGTGTTCAAAAGTCTTTGGAAGACATCTGTCTTCAAGTGTTGGCTTCGGAAGACTTTGTTTTTGAAGCTTTGGAAGACATCATCTTTGGCTTCAGAAGATATTGGTCTTGGCTTTGAAAGATTTCACACTTAGTGTTTATTCTAATGCTGGTGTGAAACTTCCAAAGCATTCTACTTCAGTACACTTGTGCATGCATGCAGGAGAGACTTTGGGTGTTTGGGTTACATCAGTCTTTACATTTAATCCTTACAAACTCCCCCTAGGCTGATGCTACCAAAATACTTGAAGACTTCAGATATTAACAATCCTCATCAGGATAATGACCATATATTTCTTCATGAGATGATCAAGATCACTCAGACTCTCAAAGTATATTCTCATGTCAAAGAGATCATGCAGAGGCAGAGTAAACATATCCTGCCATGTGTAAATATTTTCAATAGCCTGATCTCTGATGACATGCCATCTT
>BJCM01204184.1:0-21004 GCA_018326385.1 Flaveria bidentis | reverse complement strand
TTATAACTTATATACTTTATCAATTTTGTATAACTTTAGAATATAATTATTTTATATTAACTCATAAAGAATAATTAAGATTATAAAAATTTATAAGTCTTTACTTTATAAAGTATAAAATTTATTATAAACTGTTTAAATGACTTAAGAAATGAAAAATAAAATAATTTTTATGATTAAACTACACTTATAATTCGTATGATTTGTTAGAATAACTAAATCAAATTTGATAATGAAACTTTCTTTGCCTGAAAGTCCAAAATAGTTTCGGGTTTTGGGTTTATAATTTAAAATTAGGCGGATGTTACAGGGAGAATGAAGATTAATCTTGATTAAATAAAAGAAGATAATTATTATTCTTAGTTTGTTAGTTACTAGGTTAACACCCGTGTAATACTCCGTTTGTGAAAACAATAACATGTTTTTAGGAGCTCATGAAACAATTTTAATTATCATAAATAATTAAAGACATTACTTATGACAAGTAATAATAGAAATACAATTACATTGAGATAAATTAACAATTATAAATCTCTATATATTATTTATATACAATAATTGCTATCTCCTTACTAATTTTACCGTTTTTATCTAACATTAATAATTTGATTGTCTATGCACTTTACTCTTGAAAATGTAACATAATGAAATCCTGAATTCAATATGAAAGTGGGTTCTTTTTCTTCGATTCAAGCAAGTCGACCATAAGGTGATACAATTGTCTAGAAGCGAAAATTGATATTTTTAAATAATGATTAACTTTAGATAATGATTGTCTTTTGTTATTATTTGTCATCGCAAAAACATATAAAAAGTAAAAACTGTATTGTCTAAAATTTAAAAGGGGATTTTTATGTAATAATATAATATGATCTTTTTACTTAGTTTTCTTTTCTTTTGTGTTAGAAAGGCTCGTAAATCCTTTCATCCAGTGTTGTTAACTTAAAAAAATTATATGAATCAAAGAACTAATTTGACTATAATGTCAATAGAACTTCAATTTTTAAACACAAGGGGGATCACATTCAACGACCATGGCCCATCTTGAAGTTACATAACAACATAATCATATGATTTTCACAAATACACCTATGAAATAATAAGTTGCATTCCCTTTCAAGTAACTTAACTATACATATAAATTAATAGAATCACAAGCTCAGTGAATTATTATTTGGATTATCCGCATAAAATCACTATTAAGATTGTTTATCAAAAAAAGATCCGTAAGTCTCAAAATAACAAAAAATCCGTGTCCCTAATTTGATCCATCACTTGATGATCTTTTGCCGTCAGTCTCAAGTATATACCTACAACATAAATTCCATTGCATTATTAGTTTTGTTAAATAAGTAATTAACATTCAAAGTTAAGGGGAAATGATCTTGGAATCGGTCATTGACCCGAAAAATTTTAAGTTCAACCATAACACACGCTAACAACCATATGGTAACCCTTAGGAATAATTCGAATGGTAGCGTTTGGGGGAGCTTAAGGCGAAACACACCCCCGTATAGTTCCAAGTCAAAGGTGTATGCTATGCCCCATATCTTAAAAGCTTTGTATTCTTTTAATCTATTTTGTAGATTGTCCTTGTAAATTTTCTTAACAAAGTTCACTCACATAATATATTTAAGTTCATTTGTAGTAATATTGATCTGCTCAACACCATATAAGCACATCCTTGGTTTTATATCCATGTAGCCATTATTAGGATGCATCCCTACTCAATGATACTAAGTGACTTTATACATAAGATTTATGATCCATAACAACATTTATTTCACTTTGACGCAGTCAATACACATTTCATATGTATGTTAATTCAACAAACTACATAAACTCTAAGAAATACTCACCTTTACTTATAGATGATTTGTTGACTTGATTTATTACCCTTTGAGTTCCTGAAACTCTAACATTTATATACAATATAATTTCATAAGTTTGATATTATTTTCCATGTATAACATACACCACAAAACAGTGTAGATTAGTACCCTAAAAATGCATGTTTACAGACTAAAACAATGTGGATTAGTAGCAAATACACTGCATATTTGCAACCCAAACATCGCAGGATTGTAGCCTAAATAAAATGATACAGATTTACAACATAGAAGTGCAGATTTGGCTAAAAAAAGTGTAGATTCACCGCTCTAAATAGTGCAGAGTTGTAGCCCAAAACAGTACAAATGTGCAGCCCTAAACAATACAGATTTGCAATGAAATTACACCTAAAAAGTGAAAACTGGACCTATATTTGTTTTAAGATGAGAGACAAAAGTAGTCTAAAACATACCAGGTGAATAAATTCAAAGGTGTCCACATAAGCTAAAATATCAGTTTGAAATGCAGCTACAACAAAATGTAAAGATGGACCTATGAGTTTCCAAGCGATACTAAAAATGACCCATTTTAACCTGGTAATCAACTGCTGACCCATGCTAGAAAGTGCTTAAATACTAAAAAAATATATTAGATTTTGATATAAAAATGTGAAGGCATATCTATTTGACAACTCCATTCCATACGCAATGAACTACTAAGATTCTATAGACCCGGTATAATGTATAATAGAGCCATTCAAAAAGAATCCAACATTAGATATCCAATCAGCCACTTATAACATGAAACTTGTTAATAATATGGAGTTTTAACTCCTATCAAAAGGGCAAAATGATTGTATCATTTCATATTTCAAAACTCCATCTATGTTTATGTTAGTATGATAGTTAAAGATTACCAACTTGTGAAGCTTGAAACCATATCATGAAAAACTGTATAGACCAAAGCAACTATGCATCCAATATAGTCACTTTTATGTAATGGATTCCTTCCCCTCTTGACATATCATAGCATAATGCCAAAGCTATAAAAAAAGTTCCATAAAAAAAAGGAAGAAAAAGGACATTTTATGAAAGAAATTGTTGAGGAGAAGATTTACTCCAAACAAATTTTAACAATTGCGGGATGCTAACAAAACTTAACTGCAAAATTAGTCATGATTGGTCTTTGATATAACTATTCAACACTAATTCTCAATATATTTGAAGAGAGCTTAATATTTTAGATATAAAATTCACAATCAAGTTTCATGAGTTTGATGATTAGTTGACTCATTTAATCCCCTATCCTTATTTGACCTAGTACACCAATTTGCCTATCATGTCCATCCTGCCACCTCTAATATTCATAAATCAAGGACACCAAAAACAATAATGAGTACCAAAGATTAAAGAACGCACCTTTATATACTGGAGCTGATCATAAGAACAAAGAGAGATGATAAAAAAAAAGGTAAAAACTAACTAAGATTAAACAGTTGGTCACCTTTGGGATAAATAAATAGAATACCTCATTTTTTTCCATAGCCCCACAAAACTTTAAGTTTTACCTTCTAAAACTCTGCTACTTATTTTAAACTTAGTTGCTCAATCAATTGAAAAAGCTTTTTCAATAGGCTGGCAAGTCTGTACACAATAGAAGATGATTTTTTTAGGTTTTTTAAAACAACCATTTTTCATATGACATTTTTCCACCATATTCCAATCATATAGATTACCAAGTCCTTTTGGAATATATGCCAAGCATGCGTCCATCTTGTTTAAATGACTTCTTTGTGACTACGACAAACATAGAAAAAATGCATCTATTCTGCAATACAAACTCATATAATCATAAAAGTCATACCTTTTTAGCTTCAATTTAAAGGTCGGCTGCATTAAATAAAACTTTTTAAAAACCCAATTGTAACTGCCCAATCTTTAATCTATTGATCAAACTTTAAGAGTGGAAACAACCTGTAATTTGACTCACTACAAATTGAAATTTATAGTCACAACACCTATTGTATTCTTCCACCTAAATAACAACAGTAAAGTAAAACATATTTTATATGTTTAGAGGTTCCTAGCATAAGAGATCAATGGAAAATTTTAACCAAGCAATCAAGCAAGCAAAAGTCTAATAGGCAAAAAAGTAAATTAAAAACCAATGAGACAACAGGGGTGACTAATATTGGATTCAAAAGCAAATATATTACACAAAAGCTATTTAACAAAAGCATTGACAACTACAATGGGTTCAATTGGATTCAAAAATCAAAATGGTTCTTATGATATTATTTAAGCAAATTAGCAAAAGTTTAACTGATTCACAATCAATCATTAGCAATAAGCAATTAACAAAAGCATATTGCTCTTAAGTTTCTACCTATGAGAAGCAACCTTTTACAAAAACATGAATTCATAAATAAACACAATATATTAGCCTTAATCTGCACTTTACTGTGTATGAAATATTAAGAAGTTATCAAAAGCTTCAACAGGTTGTTGATATGAAGAATCATAATACAAATTTCAGAGGAGATAATAGTAACAAAATAGATGACCATCAAACAGTTATAGGAGATCATTCAAGTTTAGTTGAGTAGCTTGATTTACATTTTTGGCATCAATTTCATCAATCATCATGTAATCATTTTTTTGTCAAGTTCTAATATTCACTTGTTTACATTTCCTAAATAATCAAAGTCAAAACTTGTTAGCTAATCTTAAACTAATAAGTTAAATAATTACATTCAGTTTCACTATACTAAATACATTAGTAACTGATCATCAAACTACATGTAAAATAATCAACTATCAGACTTTCAAAAATCAATGTCAACACCTGCTTGACTTTCAAAAAGGCAATAATTCTCAAAGCAAATGGGAGAAGTTAGCAACCGGAGAAAAAACACACGAACGATAAAAACGAAATCAAAGTCCAGCCTCATTGACGAAGATAATGAAAAGGTAAAGAGTAGATGCCGATTCGGATAGAGAGTTGTAGTTTAGAAAGAAGATTGAAAGATTTACATGATGTTCAATCGTTTGGGTCGATAGGGAGTTCTGGTGTTTGATCGATAGGGAGATTTTGATCTAGGGTTTATGTTTAGAATGAAGAGCAACAACCGGGTAGTATCCAACCTAATAAGATCCGCGTGAAAGTTTAAATGTGTCAAGAAGTAAAAGTGTGGTAAGAGGATGCCACGTGGCAGCATATACATGGCGTAAGCATAAGATATGGACATGTGATTTCAAAAACCTTGTTTTATTAGATTCTATAAATTTGATAAAGTTTGAAATAGATAATGATTGAGTTTGATTATCTATTTAATTACTTTATAGAGTTTGACTTGTTTTAAAAGTAATATAGGTTTAAGTTTTTGTAAAAGTGTGGTTTTAAATATTAATATCAGTTGTTCTTGTTTTTATCCGTTTGTCAATTATTGGTGTTTTAATCTGGGCCAATATTCCAAAAACAATAACAACCCAAGAACTTGACGGAAAAATCAGTGGTTGTTTGGAGGAGATCACAAAGTCAGGATTAGAGTAGTCTATAGTACTAACTAGAGTAATGATATAATAATATATAATTTGTGTTCTTAATTATCGATCGATCGAGTCATATGAGTTTATTATAAATAGAGTGAGAGTCCATGTTTCTTTGTATCTAGAAAACTAAGTACGTTTGTTTAACCTCCTTGTTAACACAAAGAAATTAAATCATCTGACTTAATTACTCATGGCGGACCAAAAAGGCTCAGAAGTTGGAGATGACAAAGATTTGAATGTTGATCACGGCCTCACTTATACTCTGGAATTCGAATGTTTGTATTACGACGAGCCTTTGTTTTGTTCTTCCCCCAGTCTTGACTGCGAAGGAAACGAAAGGCGAGAGTTTGGTCGGGACACAAGTAGACTGGATTACTTCAGTGTCGCTGCTCTTAATGTTGATAATGGAGATGCTGACGCTGATCTCACCGGAACTACTGATTACATTTACGGTGGTGGTCGTGAAATACAGATTGGTGGTGAAGAAAGAAGGTTAGGGTGGTGGGAGAAGTGGTGCTACTGTTGTCATTTTGGTAGATAGTTTGAAATGGTTGCTGGGAGTTTTTATTTAATTAACTTCGTGTCATCATATCTATTTAAGATTATAAATTGGATTCTTAATTTTACACGTGATCACTGTTAATTTTAAACATGATCACTGTTAATCCATGCAGGTATGCAGGATTTTTAGAGCACCACTTGGTCATGTTTTAATCGGTGGTCAGATGTTGGAGTAGTGGTCCTAGTTTTCAGCTTGTTTTTCCTATTTTTTCAGTCATGTAATGCAATCTTTATGAGTAACAAGTTTCTTTCAATATATCAGTATCAACAGATTTTTCTCACTTCTCAATTTCATTCTTTTAAGTGTGTGTAGGCTTGATTGTGTATCAACAATTATCATTTGATTGTTTAACATTGTTGGGAACTTTGTTTATGGGGGTTACGTTAAGCATAAAAGTACGATGCTGCAATGTTTGTACATTATGCAAAACTTAGGGATATTGAATGTTTCCTACCTTGATGTTCACATTTTTTTGTAAACAAAGTGATCTTCACCCCTTAGACTTTGTGTTTTTAGTTCGTAGAGGATAGTTTAACTTAATGATTAAGGTTGAGTTACGATTTAATAAGCAGATGATATGCAGAGACAGCTAAGATGAACACGAGCGAAAAGAATGCAACTTAAATCATGTTCTTTTTTAAGACGAATGTACGAATCTGATTCGAACGATACCCTACCGAGACTACACCCCCAATCTCCTGATGAGAAAACTCACAATTAGAAAAATACCCTTTTACTTAAACCAAACTATATTTACTAACAAGTCTCAGAACCAAAAACCTTCTCACTTTTAATTGTTTTGGTTGGAATGTGAAGACGTTTTACCGTTGCACTCTAACCCCAACCAACCATATACTTTTCCCAAAGAAAATCAATCAATAATAATAAATAGGCGGAATCATACGAGGGTAGTGGTGTACAAACCGAGTTTTTTTTAAAACCGGTTTGGGTTTAACCGGTCAACCGTGGTCAAAACTGGTTTGGGCTCAAACCGGTTCTGGTTCTAAACCGGTTTGGACTTAGAAAAACCCAAACTTATAAAAAACGGTTTGGATCGGTTTGAAAATCGGTTTGGGCCCAAACCGGTTAGGTTTTCTTTAAGTGTTATAAATTAAATAAACAATCAATTGAAAAAATTAAATAAACTTATAAGATAAATATTACATATTAATTGTATAAAATAAATAAACCTATAGGATGTATTTACATATTTTTATTTGCAAAAAAATAATATATATAAAAATAGAAACATTATATAATTGTTTTTAGAAACAAAATACACAATTTCAAATTAAGTATACAATTTAAAATCAAAATGAAATATATAATATATAAAACATAAAAACAATTAAACATAAAATTTTAAATAATTGTTTGAAAACCGGTTTGAAATCAAACAGAGTTAGAAACCGGTTTGAAAGAAGAAACCTACAAATCGAATCTAAACCGTCGGGTTAGACAGGTATGTGGCCCACCGGTTTTGGTTTTTTAACACTATATGATGGTAGGTGTGTACGCGGAGTGGACCAATTGACTTGAGAAAAATATAATAATGGCAATAAACGGAACTGACCTATTCAATATTGTTCATGGCGGACCAAAGAAGCAGAGATGAGATTGCCCTAAAGGGTAAGGGTGGTGGTGGTGGTGGTGGTGGTGGTCAAACCATTGACCGCCCTGTTGGTGACTCACTCATGGCCGCGGAGCACAAATACTCGAAGAAGCTTGGTTTCGGAGCTCCGAAATTCGAAGAGTGGGATTCCAACAGTCGTGGTGCTTCTGATTCTGATTCCTATACTGCCATTTTCAATAAAGTTGGAGAGGAAGGGGAAACCCTAGATTTTGGGCGGGATACAAACAGGCTCGATTACTTCAGCGTCGGTGCTTTTAATCTCCATGGAGACGATGATCTCGCCAGAATGACTGGTTACGGTGGTGGCGGCGGTAGGTCTCGACCAATCCCCGACGGCGAATTGGCCAATAGAGGTAATGGTGGTGGTGGTAAGGTGGTAGTCGGGATACTGGATCAAAAAAGGGACGGTGGTGGCAGCGGTGGCGTTGATAGGTCGCCACAAATCGCCGTTAGGGGATTTGCGAGTAATGGTGATACAGTGTATCAGAAAGGGGATGGTGGTGGTGAAGGGAGAGGTGTGGTGGTAACAGGATGGTGGGAGAAGTGGAGCTCTTGTTGGCGTTGTGGAAAATAGTTTGAATTATTGTTGACAACTTCGTTTATGGGGGTTACGTTAAGCATAAAAGTATGATGCTGCTTGTTTGTACATTATGCAAAACTTAGGGATATTAAATGTTCCTTACCTTGATGTTCACATCTTTTTGTAAACAATAGAATTTTTGTAACCTATTTAGAACATTATTTATATCAACTTCACAATTTGGAAGTGACAAGTGTTTACCATTGGCTTAAGCCTCATCAGACTAAAATTTACTCCGAGACATTATCCAATCCAGTGGCCCAGCCCACTTTGCCATCCCTTTTTACAGGTGATTAGAGTAACCATTCTAGAAACGGAACCTGAAAAGATCGGTTTGATAAGAACCGATTTTGGTCCCTACCTGAACTGCCGGTTTGTAATTGGTTCTCAACACATCTTACGAATGTTCCGAGTTATTGTTCAAACCGGTTTAACCGAACCAAACTAAGCACTTTACTCTCCCAAAATCAGTTCCTAACACGAACAGAGTTTGACTTTCGTTGACTCAAACCAGATCCAGTTTGGAACTGGAACCGAACTAGATAAAAACTGGTTCATAAGAGAGAAACCGACAAGAATATAACCCAGCCCATTACCCAATCCAGTGGACCTGCCAACTTTGTCATCTCTTACGGAACCAACAAGTATATGGCTCAAATCTGCTACAGTTTGAAACCATGAAACATTCCGAAGTCCATACTGTCTTTTGTCACACCTTCATTTATGTTTTCAAGCTCAAAAGTTTATACACACCGTTTCCCTGTTAGAAACTAAACACATATCTACACACATATTTCAAACTGGGCTCCAACAGACGACCAGAATTTAGAACTCTTAAGCGGGTTTCCATACGGTAAGCACCTCTTGAAATATTTCCTGAATTAATTCTCTCTCTGCACTCCTAAAAAAGTCGTTAACTTCATCTCTAATATCATATATCTTCCCAAAGTCGAACAAATATGTCAAACACCCCTTCTTCAACTTATCAAGCTGGTAAAGCCAAGCTTCTTGCAGCCTCTCAAGAACATTACCCGTGTTTATATCTTCTAACAAGCTTTCCTCGCATAACTCCTTCAAACTTGAAATTGCATACTTATCTGCAGCGCCTAAGAGTTCAAGCCGGTGCTTCCAAAAATCCTCTTGTTTTATGGTTCCATACAAGTAAGAAAGAAGTGTGGTGCACGTTTCGAGTGACATGTCTTGGATGTCAATGGTGGATGATGTTGTTTCCTTGAGGTTGTGTAAGAACATGTTGTGGAAAACTGGATAGCTTGCAGAGAGAATTGCTTTGTGAGCTTTTTGGGTTCCGTCACATGTGTTAATGGTGACATCAACACCAATTGGACTAGTGAAGCATGCTGGAAAGACAACGAAGAATGCTTACACTTGCTGAAGATCTCAGCATACCATCATGTGGCCATACTGAACTTGCTTCCTCACCCTGCAGTAGATTTACAGAGGGAATTTTGACGGTTACTACTAATTTGGGTTATGCCTGATCTAAAGCGGGTCAATTAAAAATTTTAGCTAAAGAGGATACTTGTCAAATGAGTTAAAAGTTGCCATAGTATATTTGAAATGCATACAACCTACTAAATAGCTTAATTGGAAACCTTAGATAATTGCATGAACTTAATAGTTTTTGTAGTCGTACTTAGCACAATAGTTACTTATGACAATATGACCAAAAAAGTGCATGCGGGTCAGCCCAGCCCATTTTGACCTATCACCCAACCCATCTTGCCAACTCTAGAAAAAACTGTCATCCATCACATTCAGTCATTCATCAACCGGAGGCAAAATGGACAAGTTGGTTAACTTGTCAAGACATATATATTTTCAGGTCGGGTTGAGTTGACCCACCAACACTTGTCCTTTTTTAATTTTACAGATGGTGTGTTAAATATGAGTACAATAAAAGTTCATCAAAAAAAGGACAATTTTTTGTAATAAAGTGGTTTAGAAAGTTTGCTCGACTTTTAAACTGTGTGTGTTATATATGAGTACAATAAAACTTCATCAAAAAAAGGACAATTTTTTTAATAAAGTGGTTTAGAAAGTTTGCTCGACTTTTAAACTGTGTGACCCATTGAACAATATTCTTTTTTGGTGTTTTTTTTTATTTTACTACTTGACATGTTATTAGTAAAAGATAATCCCAAACTAACTTTATTCAAGAAAAAAACTGGAAGTGTGTGCTGTGTGATTTAGCATTTGACCAATGAACTGTCATTGTAGCAAGGTGTTTACATTTACTGAATAAACCTGCAGGTCCAGAAACTCGACATCAATTATGAAGCAACCATGAGAAGTAGAATCAATTTGCCAAACACAGTCTTCACTTGTCCGAATAAGTCTCTCAAGAACTGCAACATTACACAACAACGTATTGGGAAACTCATCCAGCTAACACTATTGTCTTTAATAGAATTATACGCTAAGACTGGTTAATAATTCTAAACATGGGACTATGATAAGCAAAATAAGAACACCGTTGGCTGCCAATTGAGTTAAACAATCTTTTCAAACTCATGGAAAGAGTAGATAGCATGAGAGGAAAATTCTTATCAGGATCAAATTCTTGGTCTTGTATAACTTAAAGCAAGAAATGAGTTATGATGTAGGGTTAACGTTGTGCTTATTTGTGAACCCCTAATAGGTTATCTCTAGCAAATATTCCATCAAGCTATATACTTCAGATAACGTAACACATGCATCCCAGAGTTGGTTGCCAATTGAGTAAAACAGTCTTTTCAAACTCATGGAAAGAGTAGATAGAATGAGAGGAAATAAGATTACACGTTATGATTTCCTGAATTTTAGTAGCATGATATAAATACAATTGTTACTGTTATTGTGATCAAATCACCTCTAATTCATATATAACTGAGAAGCAATCCAACAGATCGGATCTCTTGTCAAATAGTTTCACGGGTGAAACCCAGTTATTTTCTTAAAATAAATTACTATCAGGATGATTTTTTAAGATTTCCTAACTGTTTGTGTTTGTCTTTATCATTGTCCTGTTCTTCTTTATGATAAGTGGTAGTTGAATTGTTAGCATCATTTCTATATTGTTGTTGCACACACAAACACACTGTATTCATATACATTAATTTTCATATATACATTTTGCATGTGTATGTGTATCCATCCCCAGTCTCCATATATTTAACTACAAGTATGCTCATATACTTATATCATATGCATATGCATATAGGATGTTACCCACGGTGCTATTAGATTATTGACAACATAAGTAGCGTAAACTTTTTCTTCAGTGGTCTACAAAAATCACCTTTAGGTCAAAAGCCTTTGTGAGTTGTCTGCCTTGGGTGTGATGCTCTAGACATCCTAGTGATTCTTTCAAGTGCAACCTCATAAACTTAGTTCCTTTACAGTACCTAAACATGCCTCTTGTTAAAATTTGTTTACATGTTATGCTATACCTGCTAGAAGAAAAAATTAAATACACCATCAACAATTAATATCAAACCGTTTAACCTTATATTAACCGAGCGCCCAAACCAAATTCTTTCTGAATCTCATGAAACTTCTGTTTTTTGCAATTCCTAAAAGAATTAAAAACATGAAGGTCAATTTGTTGTTTTTTACACATTATCTTGACAAATGCAACCCAATGCCCCCAGTTTAAAACAGAATACAAAAAATTAAAGGTAAGCTAGATAAAGTAACTCAAATATATCATGAAACAGTAAACTACTAGACGTCCTTAAGGCTTAAACCATTGTTTTGTTTGTTAAATAGTCCCCTTAAACAACAACAATACCCTAAAAATCCCACCCATAGTAAAGCTATTGGAGGCATCTGGAATTCTGGATGATGGGATGTAAGCTAATCCTACCTCTATCCCAAATGATAGAGGCTGCTTCCAAAGAAACCTTCGGCTCCAGAACAGACAATAGTAAATACAACAGTACCAGGAATATAGAGCATAGAAAGCTAACAATAACACAAAGAAAATGGTAAAATGAATACGTAGCAATAATACTCAGCATAGCAGATTCACAGAACAATCACATAGAGAGAGATACACAAGGACAATAGCATGCAAAGTCCAGTAGACCGATACGAAAATCCAAGCCCCTAAGACACAACTAGGACTCATCTGCTCCTCTAAAGTCTTAACATCCTTAACTCTAATCCTACAACTCCACAAACTCCAATCCTGGACCATGTCTCACAGTAGTCCCCTTAAACCTATTCCCAAATTCGTTCTAGTTTTTATATCCCTTTATTGAATGCTTCCTGGCTAAGCAACAGTGGTTGACTAAGCTACCTTTACTAAATCATTCTGTTGATACAGAAACTAGTAGATATTTAAGAACCAAACCCTACAAACTTCTTATGTACTCCTGAAAGGCTGAAATCAACTATAACGAATTGATTAATTCAAAAGCCAGAACAGTAACCATTGAAACAACATCAACCGTACGATTAAAACAAAAACAGAATATAAGAGATCGTACTCGGTGAGGTGTACAATCGGCGATTGGTTCCGGCAGCGGTGACTCGTAGTATGACTTTGGCAACCGGTGGTTGTTCTTTTGATAGCCGAGATGGCTCCGGAAACAGGCGAATATACGTATACAGCTTCTTCTCGACCGATAACTGCCTGATTCATGATCTCGAAATCAGTTATCATCGGGAATATTAACGATCGACGAAACTGGTTTAAAACAGAAAAGTATTGGAAGATATATACCAATTCCACATGGCGATTTTGAACGGTTCGGATTTTTTGGAAGTGAAGGATCCGAAACTGTCGATCTTCCATTGAGCTAATCTGGATACGGTATCTACCTTTGTATCCACCATCGTGCCGGAGTCCGCCGGTTGCAGCGCCGCTACCGTCTGCCGGAAAGCTGCTCAGTACGGTGGTGAATGTGGGTGCACTCTTATTTGTAGTAGAGATACTATATTATTTTTCGGAAAATATCTTACAGAATCGGATTCCTTTTTTAGAATATATGATTATACGAATGTGGTGAAAATATTTATTTATGTATTACTTTTTGTATACATGGTTAACATAAAATTGAAATGGTTAAAGATTTTATATAAACGGAATTTGATTAAAAAATATATTTATAGAGTATTATAAGTGTTTTTTAGTGACAAACACACATTCTCTATTATACATTTATTCTACTTGAAAAATCGTATTAAAAATATATTTATATTTGAACTTGCATTTTTTGTTAGGAATATGCATTTGACCACAATATATTTCCTTGAGTATTTCATCTATTCAACTTGTGAATTAGAAATAAAAAAAAATAAGGGAAGGAGATTGCGTTGAACAAGTTAAAGTAGCATAAAATATATTTCTAATATATACAATGGCGAAGGATAGTGAGAGCCGAGGGGGGGGGGGGCGCCGCACCCCTTCTTTTTTCCACCGGTAGTGTTAATTTTTAGCTCGTCAATGAAAATTTTTGACACGATTGTGTAAATTTTAATATAAATATCGAGTTCGTCCCCCTTAAAAATAATTAATTTCGCTTCCGTCATCCTACGAAAATATTCAAGCTCCGCCACTAAATATATATAACTTTATAGTTTGTTTCATTGAAATTTCAGATTATTTCTAACCGTTGTGTATTACCCGAGCACAAGCAAAATGTTTGATAAAATACACACAAAATATGGACACAAACCTTCAATTTTGACATATAACATGATATTTTCAAATGAATTTCAAGATTAGCATACATAGTTCTTACAGGAGATTGTAAGTTATAACAATTTCTAATCAAATGAACGGCTAAATATTTGAATACGACGGTTAAAAAATTAAATATGTAAGCTAATAAACTGTTAGAATTTGTGATTACTCGTGATTTACTTACTAATCAAAACCGAAGAAAAAAACTCGATTTCAAGTTGAGATTGTTAACATTTTTCACAAATGTTTTACGCTTTCACGATCAATGTATACCAAATAGACCAACGTATATGATAAGATCCCACTTAAGTCGCAAACTATTGATAAGGTCTATAGAGTATTGGATGGATGTAGAATTTTTCTATATCATAGAAAATATAAAAATCACTTTCAGTAGCACCCATCAAAATTATGTGTCACCCGGTAATTAAGTTATACGTTTTTTTTAACAGTATATAATCTGGTACGTAGTTTAGGGTAAAATCAATAATCAAATACTTCAATTTCTTGTTATCAAAGAATACTTGACTGTTTTGTTTGTTCTTATGTAGTTACGTGTATATTTCTCGTTTTGTTTGGTTTAAACGATTTAGTGTTGCATATTTGTTTTATTTGTTATGGTTATGTATTCATATCCAACTTAAAATTCTTTCAGTTGCATATCTACTTTAAGTTTTGTCTAACGAAAAGCAAACATTGAATTTGATTTAATCGGTGACATTAAACATAATTTCAGTTGTTAGTGTGTTTCGATAAATTTTTTAAATCCGATGAAAAGAAAAATCCGATAAAAGAAAGTAACTGATGAAACAATAATGATATCATGTTATAAATTTCTAGACCCAGAACTTAAAGAACAACATAAATTTCATATTACAAAGATCTAAACACCATGCATGATACATTTCTTTATACAAAATTAAAGTGACAACTATGTTTTTTTTCTCTAAACACATAACTTTGTAGTCTGTGATTCTATAACAAACTACGAATAGACCAGCAGAAAAATTCATCAAAATTCAAACTTGATCACAATAACACATATACTCTTTAAATATGTTTTTAAAATTCACATATTTCTTATTTTGTGAAACTTAAACTCGTATCCATATGACTGAATAAACAATTAAACACAAGATTACTCTATTATTAATAGAGAAGCCAGATGAATAGTATATTTTATAATATTTTCAAACTAGCATAATTTTTTTAATGAATTTTGAATTCCTCTTTTACTTTCATTTGATCACACGTTTAATTTTGGTTTTCTAAATTTTAACCACGTTAGTTTTAATTCAATAGTTTCACATTTAACTATAACTACTGTTTTTTTTCGTTAAAGTCTAAGATTTTAAAGTTTGTTCATCAAACTATTTGTAATGAAATTATAGTTTTCCCAATTTTGCCATTAAATTTAGTAGTTTTATAGTTTGGCTGCCGAATTATTGTTCTTTTTTACTTTCACGATTAAAGTTTAGGATCTTAAACACCAAATTTTTTGTTTACTTTAACCACCAAAGTTTAGAAGCTTAAAGTCTAACCATTAAACTATTCATATCAAAGTTTTTTATTTTCAAGTTTGCACAATAAAGTCTAGTATTTTATCATCAAGTTTACCACCAAACTTAGATTTTATAGTTTTCGAGGAGCCGGACGTTAAACGGCCAACATAACATGGTGTTACATGGGAGAAACGACTAGCCTCCCGACACGTATTTTTAAAATTTGATCACTTAAATTTACTATTTTAAAGTTTCGTTATAATACTTTGTTTATATGGTTTCTGACGAGCTGACTCGGTAGTTATGACTAAAGTATAACCAGGTTTCGTGTAATAAAGATGATTAGATCCCGAGGGACAAAAACTAGTTATGCTAACAAAACAAGGAATATCTTATGATTCTCAGAATAAGAAAGTATTCTGTCTCTCACAAAAGGTGTGGTATTAGATAAGCCACATCGACCCCATGGCGAACTAGATCATCACATCACAGAGTCAACAAAAAGCAACCAAATCTTCAAGATTCAGTGCGCCATGGCGACCGATCATCGTCGTCTTCAGAAGAAGAACCCAACAGGTGCTTTCTTCTTCTTCATGGCTACTCTGATCATGTGGGCTGTCTCTGTTTTCTTCGAAATTCTGTTCAACAAGCGTACGGAGCTTCTTCCACTCATTTATGGCTTCTGTTTTTACCAATTCTTCAACTGGGTTTGCCGTAATTTCATCTCTAGAGACCCTCTTTTGGTTAACACATGCGTCTCTCTGCTCCACTCATCTCTAACCTCTGCTTCAGGTAGTATCTTGACACAATCTGATGAATTGTTATTTCGTATATTGATGCATTTGTTCGAATTTGTTTAGTTGATTTGATGGCATATTTGTTCTCAATTGTGCTCAATTCAAGAAGATTTTTCATCTTGTTTGGTGCATCTGTTTGAAGTTATTGTGTTGATTTGATGGTAAATTGATCTTAATTGCTCAATTCAAGATAATTATGATCTACAAAGATATGCATCATTATCTTCAATTGAAGCTTTTAACATTTGATAGTCAAATGCATTGTTCTTTAGCTTCAAATCCATCGGAATCATCGTCTTAATCTTGATTATTTTGAATGTAATTTATACAGTATGAAGAAAACTTGAAAATCTATGTAAATTTTGAATTTTCCAAGAATCATGTTTGACCAAAAATGTTTTGACTAAAGCAACCAGTACAGGAGACAGGAGGGGTTTTGAGCTTGATTGTTTTGTATTTCACTTTATTCTTGTTGTCACATCACAATGAGTGCAAATGCTAAATGATCTTTATAATTTTTGTTATAAAAGGTGAATTTTGGCAACAGTATTTGTACATTAGGCTTGTATGATTGTGAAGGCAGTAAACATGGGCTGAATTTCTTGACAGTGGTGTTCATTTTGGTGAAGCAGTTGGCATCTCATGGTGTGAACGAGTTATTTGAGCATTCGCAGCTCGTTAACACTACATGGCCATGGGCGTATTCAGCATTGTGCATATCGTGTGGCTATTTTGCATACGATCAATTGGATATGTTGCTCTATGGTTTGTATAGTGGATGGATACCCTCCATTCTATTGCATCATTTTATACTCCTTGGATGCTTTACTCTAGCCCTATACCGGAATGTCACAATCAACTACCTTATTCTTACTCTTATATGCGAGGTATACGTTGACTTTGACTTTAAATTTGACTTTTGACTTTTGAGATCACAACAAAAGTACTTATTGTGGTTATGGATATGAATCTCAACCTTTTGTTATTGTGATTGTCAGTTGCATTCTATCTTTCTACATGTGAGAAAAGTAAGACGGATGGCTGGCATACGTGATGGAAAGAGCAAGCTAGTGAAATTCGAGTGGTTCTTAAATATGGGCACTTTCTTATTCGCACGTCTCTTATCTCATGTACTAATTACAGCCAAGCTAGTCAAAGACGCTTCTAAGTTTGAGAAAGGAATCGAGCTCCCACTCGCACTATTTGGTATGGCGGGAATGAATTTGCTCAATGTTTTCCTTGGTATAGATCTTTACAATGCTTTTAAGAGGGAGAGAAGTCAGCATAACATTCATGAATCATAGATTTTTTTTATTTGGAATTTGATGCAAGATAATGATTGTACAATGCATCTTTGTTTGGAAAACATCCATATTTCTACATTGGAAGATAATAAAATGTTGATTTTGGTTGCTCTACAAATATTTGACTCGCTAATTAGCTAGAGCATGCAACCTCTGCAAAATACCGGATCCATGAATGTGATCATGATAAATTGACAGATAATGCAAAACAGGGACTACAAAACTTGCAGATGTTTCTCAACATCGTGTGCATCTTCAACCCTCATGATAGTGATAAATCTATTATGTAGGTCGGATATAAATTCATGGATTTGATTCGTATCACTATTCGTAAATGAAGGTTTGAGCAGTTCATCCATGGTAAAAACAACTCGAAGGCATAGCAACAGAGATCGATAGGGGAAATGGACGGGTTGAATAACATGTTAAAAGAGGGTTTAAAAATAGGTTTTTCCTAAAACTTGAAATAGACTAAAGAGTTGGGTTGAATTAAAACATCTTCGTTTACGTTTATTTAAATGGTATTATGTATGTATACAAAGATTATTTTATCAGTGATAACAAAATTTTCTTTTCTTTTATGTTTTTTGAAAAAAGCGACCTAAAGGTTGTTTAAATATAATTCTATAATTTGGGTGAGTTTTTACCAGATTGACAAGTTTTGATCCAATTAACATGTTTTGACTCAAGTAACTAGAAGCGGAACTTTAGGAAAGAAAACATCAAAGAACACCAAAATATAATTTATTCGTGGCTTTGACTTGCATCATCTTTCTGTGGACCTTCACACAAATCAAACCTGTTTGTTAAGATTGTTTGGCGGTACATGTAAATGGTAAAGTTGTTTCTTATTGTTATAACAACCGGTACCTATTACCAGAATACCCTATTGTTCTGCTAACCAATAGAATCAATATCATATGAAAACCATTTATTTTGTTCTTGTTGTTATTATGAAACACTCGTTATTGGTTAAAAAGTTACATGAAGTTTTTTTAATCCTATATTCTTATCGTCCCCTGTGTTGAATATAATATTTTAGAGGGTTGAAGACATTACATAAGAAAAAAATTAATAACAAAAAATTCTATTGGTAAAGGTGGTTACTGATGAAATTATGTCAGCAATCAACATTTGAAAAAACAGACGTTATATAAAAAGGTGGTAATCTATATCAAGTTTGAAATCTAAGCCTCAAAACTGGACATGGGTATCAAGATATTATATAATATACAAAATACAACCCGATGTACAGTAAAGTACAAGATTTTATCAAGGATGTACAATGTTTTATGCAGTAAGCTTTGATTGACTTGGTCGGCGGTGGGTTTTCAAATCTATCGCACCACTAGCTAAGGTTTATCCTTCTCTCTCAGCCATGTCACCATGACCGGCCATCGTTGACGGGTCCGATAGGCGGCGGTGGTTTGGGTTATCAATTCCATTGAGATTATCATATTTATCAAGGATGTACAATGTTGTTTAATACCTTCTTTTACTAATACTCCTTTTGAGATTATCATATTTATTGTTCTTTACTTTAATTGCCTTTGGTTTGGGTTATCAATTCCATTGAATAGCATGCGTTGCACTTTGGAAAGAAAAATCACATATTCATTCGAAAATTGTATTGTAATCTATAAATTTTTACGTTTTTAATTTCTTCAATTTCAACTAATGTTTATTTATGACCGCAGGGAATCATTCATCATCATGCTTCTTCCTAAAAAATAATGGTTTTCTGTTGTATCAATGTACTTGATGTCTTCTGTGAATTGATTTTAAGAGTGTGGGTTGAGTTATACCTATTGTTGATTGACTATAAATTGTTGATGAGAGTTTTTCTTAAACATATAAGCTTTTATTTTTCTTTTTTGCAGGATCCTAAAGTTCTTATATTTTTAATTGTGATTAAATGAGATTGTGAGAGGATAATAGTTTCTCTTGGTAGGTAATTTTGATTTATTCTTTGAATGTCGGTTGGTACACTCACTGATCATTTATGCCACAAGTTTTAATGCATATTAAAATGAGTTGTTTGAAGATCCAAGAGGTCGTGATGACTTAAGTCAAGATTGCATGGAAGATCAAAGGATGATAAGTTGGGTTGTACACTTGCAACCAATTGCAGTGTGATAAACATATTTGAGCCTTCAAAAACTTAAGTGATAATTATCAGCATTTCTGATGAGCTTTCAGTTGATATATTAAGTGAGGTCGACAGGTCGTATTTGATTATATTAGTGACAATTAAAATTATAAGTGATGATCATCTTCCTTTCTAATGAGCTTTCATTTGTTGTTATATTAAATGTGGTTGTGTTCCAATACATTCTTTGAAAGTCGGTTGGTTCTATTATATTACATGCTTTGAATGTCGATTGATTTGGTAACATTCGGGTTTATAGATTTTTTTTACTTCATTCACGAGTTATGCTGAGTAATTGGTTTTTGATAACAGGAGGTTGGGTTTACTGATGTATATATATCACAGAAGGCCGAAGTATAAAGGCAATTTTATGAACAACTTTACTAATGATAATTTCGTAATAGACAAAACCAATACGACATGGTTTTGAAAACCGAACTGGACCAGCCGGTCCGACCGGTTGGACCGGGAACCGGACTCTGATCCGGTCCGGTTCGGTGTAAAAAACCGTTTTAGTGTTGAACTAGTAGTCGGACCAGTTGAACCGGTTGGACCGGTTGGACCGGTTATATATATATATATATTTTTTTTGTAATTTTTACATATATTTATAAAAAATACTTATAATTTTATCCGGTTCTTATATACGGTCCGACCGGTTGAACCGGTCCGACCATCGGACCGATAAGACATCCGGTTGACTGTTCGGTCCGGTTTTAAAAACATTGCAATACGGTGACCTTGTGATCCTAAACGGCTAAACTTAAGTTGTATGCATGCATCTCTCAACATATATACAAAATACATGTGTTTTGAATTTTACCCTCTATTTTATTGGTGCCTTCATTTTGTATTTCACTTTTCTTGCATCATCCGTAAATTTCACATCATTGCAAAATTTTACCTTTGTTCCTGTTATTATTTTTTATGTGTTTAGTTTTAACATAAAAATATTACTAGCCCCGCCGCGTAGCGCGGTGTCCAATACTAGTTTAGAAACATGTTACATCTTTGTAATTTATAATAAAAATTGTATTTAAACAAATTGACAATACAACAAGCTAAGAATATCAAACAAACGAATGGGATAGTAAGGTTTTGTTTGATCTAGGTGATAACAGGAATATTATCATATTGATTCTATGTTTTCATTTTGGTTATCAACGAAACAACATTTGGTTGAAACTTGAAACTTAAGCGATGTTCGTCTTTGGTGATTTTGTGATTTTTTACGATGTATGTTTCAATGTACTCATAATAATAATAATATATAATAATAATAATGATGATGATGATGATGATGATGATGATGATGATGATGATGATGATGATGATGATGATGATGATGATGATGATGATGATGATGATGATGATGATGATGATGATGATGATGATGATGATGATGAT
>BJCM01204181.1:0-11489 GCA_018326385.1 Flaveria bidentis | reverse complement strand
TATATATATATATATTCAAAATGTTTGCCTTTAATATATAATTAAATATTCCAATATATATATATATATATATATATATATATATATATCAATAAAATATGTTATGTGAACGAATATTCAAAAACTCGTGGTTTTGTTACGTTATAAAATAATTATTTATTTTTTGTGATAGATATATGAAAACTAAAATATGCTTAGCTATATGATTCCGGTAATTATCTGTTAACTTTTTTTTAATTTCTAACAAATTAAAGTTGGTGAGAGGAAAATTAAATTACTAAACATCGTGGATGTATGCTAACTTTTCAGAAAAATATACGCAAAATCATATAAATTGTATAATTAAAAGGTATTACTATATATGTATGTTGGAACTTTATTTAAATCTATGTGTGAGATTTGTCCCACATTGAAACCAAAGAAGAATACTTCCTTAAAAAAAAAATACTTTCTTATATCAATAGAGCTAATGTGGATGGGTATGTGTGTGTATGGTTGGATTAATTAAATGTGTTATAAAATATATAATTAATGGTCAAATGTTAGGGCCTTGGGCTTGGTCCTTGGGGTCTCTAAGACCAATAAATTCGTTTTTATATTTTAATACAAATTTTGATTTTTTTAATAATATTTAATAATCACAGTTAATAAATGGTTTGACAGTTAATTCGGTTTAACTGTTTTTGTCAACCTATATATACAGATATTCTTGGGATTCATTCAAGAAAGGGAGTATAGCGATTTTCGTCAGAATCAAGCATTCGTCTTGATTGATTGTTGTATCCTCAAAACAGATCCGATCACCGGAAATTTCTGTTTTAGGACACTGCATTGCAGGCCTCAATCTGTGTTTTCTTGTAAACAAATTCGTGTATTCTACAATTCAAATACGTTTACTATACTGTTATTGTTTGATTCAAAATTATTAGCATAATTTGTCTATATTTATTTCGAATACTTGAGTGTAAATCTGTTCATTGATAATTTTGTCATAACAATTTATTCTTCGTGAATATTATTCTTTTTAACATATATATATATATATAAGTTGTATTTGTCTTGCCTATAAATTGAAGTTATAACATTTATATTTTGTCGCTTTTGGTTTGGTGTTATAACTAATAACAATAACAACATTATTATGACTTTATAAAAAAGAAGACATTTCATTCTAGTTTTTTTCGTATAAACATGTCAACAATAGTTATTAGTTAGTAATCGTAGCCATAAATTGATTAAAAGACACTTTCAGAAAATTATAACGATAAGAAAAAAAAAACACAAAAGTGATTATACATTCGGGGTGTGTGATACGTTTATGGAATATCAGAAACTAATTACGTATATAGTTTAGCAATATATAACCAAGGTGTCGTGTGTCTACTTTTAAATGTGTAGTAGTCTTAAATCTTATTAGTTTAGCCTAAAAATCACATCTGATCCACTCATATATGCACTTTTCACCCCTTGAATTATAACCAAATGAACGTCAAATGATGGTTTGTGTTAAACTTGTGTTGGGATTAAACTTTAGAACCCTTTAAGTTCTTTTATAAGTTTAACTTATGTTTTGATTATTTAAACAATTTTTTTGGTTAACCTTAATTTGAATGTCATATGATATTGCGCAAATCGTATGGTTATAGAGTCTTGGGTTGTCAATTGAATTGGTATTGTGTATTAAGACCTGTTAAGTCTTGATTATCATTATCACTTAATCATTACACGTATAAAATCCTCGTTAAGGATTTTCCACCAAGTTGAACTAAACGATTACTGAAAACCAAACCTTAACCTCGAAGTGGATTACTTTTACTGAAAACCAAACCTTAACCTCGAAGTGGATTTCTTTTTCTCATAATTGTCTTCTTAATCAAGTTTAATCATTTGCAATTTGTTTTCTTATTTACTTTCTTAATCATTCCAAGATCCAATTTTTACAACCAAGAGGCAATAGTTTAAGTAATTTGATAATTTAATTAATCGTTTCTTATAAATCAATTTACAATACACCGACCACTAATTCCACGAGGTTTGACAACCCTGCTTAGCCTAACTAGTTTAAGATGAATAGAAATACAATTTATCATCTTATTTGATTGGTACTTCGACATCGATCATGTATATACAAGAAAAACAAAAAAAATCGATGAATATAAGTGGAAATTGACGAAAAACGGTGAAAATATGAGTTTTTCGAGTAGGGTCGAGTTGGGCCGCCTAGCTCCGAGTAGGGTCGAGTTGGGCCGCCTAGCTCCGAGTAGGGTCGAGTTGGGCCGCCTAGCTCCTAGTAGGTTCGAGTTGCGCCGCCTAGCTCCGAGTACTCGCCGATTTTGACCGAGGTTGACCGATTCCGAGTTATAGGACCCAGTTGAAGAAAGTCGCTTCAGTAAATGGTCGAGTTCCAAGTACTCCCCGAGTACTCGGGCGAGTTGGCCGAGTTTTACAACACTGGTTAAAATTGCTAGAGATTACTGTATTCCTAGATATCAAACCCTTACCAAAGTCAGAATGCGTGTGGAGATGAAATTAATCACTAGGCAATGCATAAAAGAATACTAAAGGTTTTTCTTTTATATAAACCAAATAGTTGGGTACATTAAATTTCAAAAACATATAGAAATAGACAACAATAGGTACATAGAATTAAAAATCTTAATCATGATTACAAAGTAGAATCAAGCAAGACACATAAGCATAAATGTCACATCCTCAATTTCCAAGAATGGAGTAATACCGTTAAACGCGTGACATACCAGGATCTCAGCCACTAGTTACATCAAACGACATGATAGTTACAAAACATAATTTCTCATTTAAATTAAAGTTGCCAAAATAAGATTTAAATATAAAAACATATAAGTAATTGCGGAAGCGTATAATTTATAATTCAAATGGCGCAAATACGCGCAAAACCAAATAAGTATAATATATGTTGAAAAATGCAAATATTCTCAGTTGGCCTAACAAATGACGAATGATGTGTTGTAATATTCCTAGTTGTGCGCACTTAAGAACCTGAAAGAAACATACTAAAGTGTCAACACAAGGTTGGTGAGTTCACAGATTTTGATAAACAAAACATAATAGTAAACTAATACAATAAACAAAGTAATATCAGTAGATAGCTAGTCTATAAAACAAGTTACTAAGTGTATGAAGTTCGCAACCGACGTTGACAACGTAAAGAAATGCCTCGGCTGTGAACACTAGTCACAACAACAAAAGTTAGGTCAATTAAACACCCGTTTGACGAACGTTGTGCTAGCGTGACTAGCCCAGGTGGGGTTTGTCAAACCCCGTAGATCTACTCAAAATTACCTCGCTATAATCCATACATTAATTATTCGAAAGTGAGGATTTTAGCATGGTGTCACAGTAGTAAACAAGTGATATTACAGTAATACTGATCAAATGAAAATACATTTAGAACATACGTTTTCTTTCACCCCAAAGAAAATAGGTAAAGCGAGGCTGAAAACTCACCTTGAATGCACAGCAACACGTAAAACAAGTACAAATGATTGGATTCCGATTAACCTGGATTCCAATTAATATATAATTAATATTAATTATTAGTTATGAACATACAAATTGTACGGTTTCGCGTCTCACAACTCAGTTACGGTATAGGCCAACGACACTACACCTTTAATTGAAATCAAGCACATGCATATACTAATTCACCTTTAATGCCCAAAACCCTATACTAGATCATGTATAAAGGTTCTCGTCAACGCGTTTCAAATTTTAAAAATTAATATAATAAGACCTTATTCGTTAATAATGCTTAACCCATTTATCATATTGCATAATGACCATTCATAACACACTTTCAATATATACATATACAAATTTACACACACCTAATATACACAACATGTACACAACCTTTAACACCCACATATAATACTATACCTATATATATATATATATATATATATACACCTAATTGTTCTATTATTTATATAATGGTATAACACATTAAAATGACATATTTCATGGTATCCTTTATTCAATAATTAGTTATGATCAACATTTCTTTTTATTTAATAATTAGAAAAGATAAAATGCTTTTTGGTTGGTAAATAATATATAAATAATAGAATTTTAATCATGAGATGAATGGTGTAAATTTAATATTCACTGAATGACCTGCTTGTAATCTGCTAAATTTCTTATTAGCATATAAATGAAATGTTTTGTTGGTCGTTAGAAAGAAAAAAAACTGAATTTACAAGTAGAAATTAAAAAAACTGAATTTACAAGTAGAAATTAAAAAAACGTGAGAACATATGGTTGGCTGTCAACAACAATTAGCGCACATTAAAAATGCTGACTCTGTACATTTAGCGGTTGTGAGTTTTTAATTCGGTGTTGTTGCAACATACATGGGCACTTTGTTTTGTTCAATAAATCATTTTAATATACTTCCTTTTCTTTTTCAGTTTCAATATATCCTTTTTATTTATTTTTCTTAATTCATGCATGCAATTTCTTTGTGGACAATAATGATGCTGAAACCAGTAACCCTCAAATAGCGGGCAAGTACCTTTACGTTCATTCCTGAATGCACGAATATACAGTTTAATATTTACTAAAAAGGTGTTTGCGTAATGCGACGGATGATATTTTACATCCGACACACGTGTTTTTTTATTTTTGTTATTCTTGTAGTAATTTTACAGAAGTTTTATATGTTTTCTAACCTAAAATTTAGCATACCAAATAAATGAGTTTTGCATGACGATTTATATATTTACGAATTAACTCATTGTACCTCACAAAATACAGACTGATTCAGCAAAAAAATTTACACCAACACGTACAAAAAATACACAAGTTACAATTGTAGTTTTAAAAAGTTTTTAAACATGACAGATTAACATATATAACTGAAATCTCAAAACAAATAAAGTTTTTTTTGTTTATAGGTTGATAATGTAAAATTTTATGTAACTTACAGTAAATGTATGGTTACTATGTAACTAATTGTAAGGGTAATCTGTAAATAATATTAAAAATACTATTTTACCATTTGTATCTTATTCATTAAGTAAAATGATTGTTCTTAATTTTATGATATCTTAAAATACACATTTTATATATTTTATATATAGTATATATTAGAGCATGTGGTGATTTTAGTTATGGTTTATCAATAAAAGTCTGAAGAAATAGGCTTCAATATCTTTTTTGAAATGAAAACATCTCTTAACGAATTAAGTTAATACAAAAAGAAACTAGTTTAGTAACAGATTCAGAAATTTATTTCAATAAAATTATAATTTTTAAATTCTTCAATTATATAAAAGCAGATATAGAAATTGCCTAGTCAGTTCAATTTAGGTAAGGTTGGTTATAATAAAAAAAGATATGGTAATAAAAAAATCAACATTTAAATGTAAAAAACACTGTATACTATACAAAAACCATCATGATGAACAGTAAAAACAAATTATTGGTTGGTCATATGGCAGCGATTAATTGGCCTATGTTTTATTTTTATTCATGTTATAACGTATTATTTTTTTTTCAGTTGCACACTTTTAAATTACAACGTATGAATAAAATAATAAATTTAAACCCTATTAGTTAGTGTGCTCTGCGGAACAAAAAAAACTAACATGTATTGATCTTAAGGAACAAAATTACCATACCACATTTTGTGGGATCGGTGCCTCTTTGCCACATACCACATTGCCAAACATGCTTATTTTAATATAAGTTCTAAGTTAGTTTGCGTTTTGACGTAAACTTAGTTCGAAAACAAGTGAAGTTGATTGTAGTTTATAATTTATTACGTCACATATAATACCGCCGCAACGCGTAATTGGTAAAAGACTAGTTTATATACATTGCACAAAAACATATTAATTCATTTTAAAATATATATATATGGGTATAGCAGATATTATTTTAATTATTAATAAACTCATTAATAACTATAAACTATTAATACACTCATTAACAAACTCAATAACATTTTAATTATTTCAGCATATTAAACATTACTTTAGAGCCTATTAACAAATTATACAAGTTATTCGTTTTAGTCTTTTTTTATATGTCGTATTATAAGGGTCTATTTTTTATTTGGGTCTCTTGGATATTCTCGGGGCCGGACTCAAAACAAGTCTCAAATCGATTTTGTGTGCTCTAGATCGGTCTCGATACGATCCATACTCATTCTTTAGTTTTCTTGAATTGACAAGCAAATTTAGAAATTTAAAGCATTAATACAGTAATATGTAAAAAGAAAATGTAATTTAGAGTTAAAGATAATATGCAAATTTAGAAATTTAAAGCATTAATATAGTAATATGTAAATGAGCTGAATAGATTTTTTTGGTCGATGTTGTTCGTATCAATACGCAAAAGGCGAAAACACTTGTCTTGTGTTCAGTTCATACATTATAATACCTTTTAATCTATTTGGTCGGTGGTGCATTGGTCGGTGGATTGGTCCCAGAAATATCCATTGTGCTTTATTTTGAGTTATGTTGATGTGAGTTGAGATTTGGGTGCTTTTTTGGGGGATTTTAGCGTCTTGACACGTGTCTATGACGTGTGTTCGGATTGTGTTCGTTTATAACAGTCGTTGTTGTGGTCTTCGTCTCGGTTCCTGCTCTCTCTGGTTATCGGTACGTCGATTCTCGCTGCTGGGGTTTGGGTTTTTATTTTCTTCGCTCTCTTTGATTTTGAACGGCCTTCTTCTGATTTTGGTTTTTCTTGCTTCTGGATTTGGTGTTGACCTACGGTTTGATCTTTTCATTCTGCATGTTATTGTGTGTTGTTAATTTGGGTATTTTTGGTTTGTGGGTTTTCTTGATTTTGACAGAGAAGAGAGTGTGAATGAGAATTTGTTGGGTTTTTTATGTTTTTGGTTTGTGTGTTTTCTTGATTGTCCCATTGCCATTAGCATGTTAAACTTCACTTAATTAGGATTGCATGCTTGCTGTTGGTGTGTGATCATGTTTATTATTTTTTTTGGCAGCTTACTGTAGGTTTGGTTTGGTCCTTGTGTTGTTGTTCAAATATGTTAAACAACTATGTTTCTATATACTACTAATGTTTCTATTTACTACATTTTTGATTTCGGGGTTTACACGGTTATATTGAACTAAAGATCGCCTGCTCGGTTTGTGTGTTTTTTTGACAATATTTGGACCTTCTTAATGTTAATTATCTTTTGGTTTCTATTTGTTTGCTTATGCTATGTTGTTGGCTTGATTACGATGGCGTGTTGACTGTTTGTGTTTGTGGTTTATGTTTTTTCGGCAGGTTGTTGCAAGTTTCGGTCTATCTTTGTGCTGCTGTTCAGGTGTGTTAATTTCTTATTTTGTGTTCGCTGCCGAGTATAAAATTCTAAACAATGGTTCTATCCGTTCGGGTTTATGATAACCTGCGCATAGCAGTTATATGTGTTCTATTTATATTGGTAGTGGTAAATAGTCAAAGCCATACCATTTAGAGCATTTTTTTAAACATACGTAACGTTAGAAAAGCCAGCAGCATTTACGACCACTTGCTTCATAATATAAAGAATACTTGATCAGTTTATGTTAATCATATAAAGATTAGCAAACAGGTCAAATAAAATAAATAAAAAAATAAACATGTTCAACTCATCAGTTTCTTTATTAAGTTAAGTTTTTTATGTTTCAGTTTTTTTCTCTCTTTTTCTTGTGATCTTACTATAACAAAAGTTAGTCTAACATACTTAGGAAAATTTATTAAATGGGTCAACTAGGTCATGTAAAAAAACCTGCTAATTTCACAACAAAGTTGCACATTATCGTTGAATAGGTTGAACATGATGCAACAATTATCATTCTTTTTCTACCCATTCCATTCTTATCCATTCTTTATATGCAACAAAAACAGAAGAACCCAACTCCACATGGAACTGCAAATAAAAGACTTTGGGGATGAAAATGGAACGTTGTGAAGTGTAAAATCAACAATTAAATAGAAAATATAAGATACACAGATACGTACTAGAGAATAAATTGAAAGATTGAAGGCCTCAAACATGAACTCTAAAAACTAAAAAAATAAAGTTGTTAGCACTCATAGCATCATCTAAAGAAACAATATAGATGCTCATTTTCAATTGCTATGTTTTTTGGGGATTATGGGATGATTTTAGGTTATTCGTTATTTGCTATTTTTGTGCATTTGTTGTTTTCTTTGCTTAGTTAGAATGGCATGTTGACTATTGGTGTATTTGGTTTTTGTTAAGCAGTTTTGCTTTTAGGGTTTGGCTTGCAGAGAGCAGGGGCTAAAGGTTTGTTTTCGATTCATTATGTGTGTTGTGTAAAGAGGATGGTTAAGTTCAAAGATTTTGCATATGAATTGTGCTTGAAAATCAATAAAATAACATGCGTCTATAATAAGATTTATTTCACTACCTGATCTGAACTGCATTTGTAGATATTTTATCCACTTTACGAATCTGTAACTATGAAGTAGATAATAACTTTTATAGTTAATAACTTAACTTTTGATTGTTAATTTTTCCTGTTGATAATTTGTTTTGGTAGGTTGTTGTAGATATGGGTTTTCCTTGGCGTTGCTGATCAGTTTCTTTGCGTTGGGGGCTGAAGGTTTATTTGGGATTCATTGTCTTTGTTTAATAAAGAGGATGATTAAGTTGTTATAATTTGCATATGAGTTTAGTCTTGAAAATTAATAAAATAAGATAAGCCTATAACAAGATTTATTTTACAACCTGATCTAAGCTACATTTATACATATTTTATTCACTTTACAGGTCTGTAACTATGAAGTCATTAGTGACTTTTATAGTTTATGAGTTAACTATTGATTCTTACTCTTTTTTTTGCTGATTTATTTTGGCAGGTTGTTGCAGAATCCTGTTTTCCTTGGCGTTGCAGTTCAGTTTGTTTGTGTTTCTATTTAGGTATGTTGAATGGTTGTTTCTTTTGGGTTTAGGTCTATAGAGAGTAGGAAGGTTATGGAGGCTCTCTGTGTGCTTGAATTTGACTAGATTATTAGAGTTTGGATATTATTATTATTTATAATAAGTAAACAATAGGTTACATTAGGTGCTTTTTTAATCAAGTAGACCCTACTGGTCTTTTGGATCATGTATGGGTATGTAGAGTTCATTATTTTGTTGTATCTTCTACGAAGACAATAGTAGTATACTGTTGTTTATGGTGAGTAAGAAAACTTTAAATTAACAAAAGGAGCTCTACTTATAACAGAATTTGTTTTACGATACGATCTTAACTACATTTAAAAGTTTGTTTAAGCATATATATTTGTTGGTTGTTATTTGTCTACGTTTCATATTTCCTTGATTTAATTAAAATAGCATTCTAACCGTCGTATGTGGTTTGTGTTTCCTTTTTTGTGACAGGTTGTTGCCGATTTGGTTTTACCTTTGTGTTGTTCTTGAGGTATGTTAAATTGTTATGTTTGTTTCAAATGCCAATCTTATAATTTTGTTCAATTGTTCTGCCCTTTGAGGTTTCTGTGATATTATTAAGGAGATGGTTATCCGTTTAGTTTATGTGTATATTAGGGATATCAGATGTGATTAGTATATTGATGTGCTTTGTTTATAACAACTAAGTTAGGAATTTCACATGTATAATTTCTTCCATATTTAGTTCAGACATTAGACGTTGAAATCTGCCATCCAAAAACTCCCTCAATTGTCTGCTCAGCTTTTATAGTTCCAGTTTCCTTGATTAATATTACTGGTGACGGTGCGACGTTTGATTAGTTAGTTAAATTGCATATATGTCTCATGCGCGTACTTCAAAGAGAAGGAAGGAACTGCCCTCTTCCTCAAATACACCTTCAAATAATGTTGATGCAGGTACAGATGTAGGTCATGCTACTGTTGCAGAGCGTTATTGTGAATCCTCTAGGTCGACTTTGTTGTCCAATCAAATCGTAGTTCCTACAACCTCATCTCCGAATTTAAATTCTGAGTCCTACGTGTATGTTGATGTTGGTGACTGTGAGTATACGTGTGAGTTTTGCGAGCCTTCTTTCTGGTCTGCTGAACGTGTTAGTCATGTCGCGCGTAACCGTAGTCCTAGATATAATCAATGCTACAGGGCTGGTCGTGTGCGTGTGCGTCCAAAGATCAAATTGCCAAATTTGCTAAGAAAGAAAATGATGTCCTAAAAAACATATGATGATCTTATGCAACTGATAAAAAATTTAAAATCTAATATTTATGTCTTTTGTCACCGGTCGACACACTATTAAATTTATGTTCGTGTGTGTTGGGTTCAACTTGTCAACTAGTGAACAAGACCCATTTTATTAGCCTTAAAAATTACCTAATATGCTTACGAACTATGTTCACAATTTCATCAGCCTTTGTAAATAAAGCTAAAGTTAGCACTATCCTAATTAACGCTATTCTGCCACCAACATCATTGTCACTAAACAAATGATCGCCACTATAAGTATCAACATGAAAAACAAGTCTCAAATCAATATTGTCTGTTTTGGATCGGTCTCGATACAATCCGTACTCATTCTTTAGTTTTCTTGAATTGACAAGCACAATGCTTATTCATAGAATGATTTGGTTTACCATCTTTGTTAAGGCCACCATAGACTGCCCTTTTTTTCTCGTGTGACACAAGGCAACGTCAGTGTTTCTGATTTTTCTATTTTTCCTAGTTATATACAAACGAAAGTCTTACACACACACACACATATATATATGTATGTATGTATGTATGTATGTATATATATATATATATATATATATATATATATATATATATATATATATATATGTGTGATATAAACACACACACATCAACATTTTACGTACTTGTTACATATATGTTGAGAATGAATACAAAAATGAAGAGTATTTAGTATACGTAACACTATGTCAAATTAAAAATTATTCCATATGTGTAACATATGTGTTAAGTATATGTAAAATTATGTTAGGTTTTTATTTGATCCATACCCCTATCAAATATACACATAGACATATATAGAGGGTAGTGATAAAATCTATAAATTATGTAACTGTTTTCATTTTTTTTTTAGTTTTCACATAACAATATAATTTCTTAAGATTCATACTCTCTTTCTCTATCTCTCTCCCCCTCTCTGGATTCAATGTGGAACATCATAAAAAAAAGAAGTAAAAAACCAATCTCAGCTATATATTTTAATTTTAAAAAATTCAAAGAAAAAGGCAAAAAAAAAAAAACAACCATACAGTTTTGTAAAAAAAGGAAAATAAAGTAAAAAATAAAAATTTTACAAGTGTGATCGATGTGTTTCATAAAAAAATCAATTTCACAAGTGACCTAGATATATATATATAGGGTCAGGATCATTACAAAAAAAAAATTTTATTTTCAGAACCAATGATTTACATAAATGTAAATTACGAACAATTGATATACATAAATATAAGTTAAAGCTGGTGATATGTAGTTGTTTTAAATAATTTATTTTTTATGTATGATATA
>BJCM01204180.1:0-19103 GCA_018326385.1 Flaveria bidentis | reverse complement strand
GAATTCTTACCTTGAAATCCGGCCTTTTTCTTGTTCTTCTTCAAAGACCCGAACGTTCTCCTCTTCCTCTCTCTAAAACTCGTCTGAAATGATTGTGATGGGGGAATGGGCGGCCATGCCCTCTTTTAACACCAACTCTCTGTACCTTTTTGTCCTTTTTACACTTTTAACCCTTCATCTTGGGTTAAATTTGCATTTGTTACCTTTATTATTCCTTTATTGTCTTTTTAATTATCCGGGTGTTAGACATCATATGTTTATATATAATAGTGAAAATTACCATAAATAAATAAATTATTAAAGTCAAAGATGAGAAAGTTACTGAAAACATTGTTTATGTTTAAAAGTAGCCCTTTAAAGGTAGAAATATCAAATTGTCCTTAACGACAGTTAGTTTAAATGACGAAACCTGTTACAAAATGTTAATATACAATATATGTTTAGATTGTTTTTTTTAAATAAAGGATGATACATGTAATTTTATATATATGTAGGAACCGTTCATATAAAATAAAAATTCAAACAATTTTATTAATATACTCAATACAAATGAACATAAATAAACAGTTATCAATCTCTTTTATAATGGTAAATTTACAGAAATAAAAGAAATAGAAATGTAAAAGCTGAGAATCGTGTTCAACACAGGGCCCTTAAAACAAATTCCGAGCCTCCTAGGAGAACTCGTTTTGTTTCCCAGGGTACAACAAACGAAGCAGTTTGTACTGCCGGGATTGATCTAGAACCCAAACTTGTTTGTAGAAGAGAATCCAGAGATATAGAGAACCTGTTTTGCTATAGGTTTCGAATTGTGTTGGTGTGTGTTACTTCTAAGCTACACTCGGTATTTATGGTGGAATTCGAACCATAACAACCACTCAGTTATTAATCCGAAATCGTAACTACTCATTTCATTCATCATTAATAGTCGTCGGTTTCAGTCAACGTGTAACGGAAACTGTTACGAGTCACAGCTCTAACTGCGCACCAAGGTCAGTCGCACCTGACTAGACCCGCACCACGCGCATGTGCGAGTGCGAATTAAGAGTGCTTTGCACCCTTCGCGAATCCACTTAGTGTGAAACCTTAGGAAACAATATAGACAAGAGATTATAGAATATAAACTATTTTATATTTTTTTCTTTCCTCCAATGTGGGACTACTTCCCACACTATTAGTTCCTAATATCATTAACCATATTAATTATCATTCAACACATTAATTTATTGAATAAATATTAATAACCATATTAATATTCTCAATAAATTTCCAATAATATATATATAAAGAATGTCTTCTTTAATTTTCTCTAAATAAATAAGAAATTTAAAGTACTAAATGCATTAGTAAACATTATTTTAAAAAGAGAAACAATTTCGTTAAATGTATCGTTTGTTGGAAAATAATTAAAAAAATAAAAGATTGTGATAAGCTGAACGCTTACATTTGGTTGAAACTTTGCAAGATATAAAATTAAATAAAAAACTAGTCACAAAATATCAATCTTTAGATGATCACTTTTGTTTGAGGTATAAACAGAACAAGACTGTCCTAGTCAATTAGTCATTTGTTTTGGAGTTGACTTATAAGTTAATGTCAAGAACAAAAAACTGTGGAACACATATTTTATCGTAGCAAACTGTAGACTAGTGTACCATATGGTCGAGAAAATAGGATATTAGTCACTAAAATTATCCATACATTGAGAATATATAAAATGTTCCTTTTATCAAAAGAAAAAGGAATATAAAAACAACAAATCGAAAAACCATTAGTAGATTCATTACAACTCTATGACATTCTCATATCTCTATATTTTAATAAAAAAGTATTTTTTTTATAATTTTATATTCTAATAAAAAGTAACTATGCCGAACATATTTCAGCATCACATTTCTTCTCATCAAAGTTTTCTCATCTATCTCTTCTATTAAATAATTATCTTAATTACTAATAATATTATTAAAATTTTTAGATTAAAAATACTTTTTTTAATAAATTAAGAAATATAAATTTTTATTAATATATTTTCTAAAGAGTAAAATGTCATTTTCATCCCTAACGTTTTATAAAATTTGTCATTTCAATCCAAAAACTTTTTTTTGTCATTTCAGTCACTGTATTTTACCAAATGTTGTCATTTCCATCCACTACACTAACTCCGTTAATTTCTCCGTTAAATATGAGTGTATTTTAGTATTTTTAATACCCTAATTGTCCAAATAAAACAATGTCAATCAATAAAATATTCCACACACACACACACACACACACATATATATATATATATATATATATATTATATGAGAAGGTTCAAATGAGAACTACTTTTTATTGTGAGAACACTGATAATCAATCTCAGCCACTTATTTTTTATCACATACAAATCACATGTCATTTTCCCTCTTTTTTTAAAACGTTCATAATTTTTTTTCACGACATGATTTTTTCAAAAAAATTCACCATAAAATTAAATTATTTAATCTTTCCAACGCCTACCATATTGATATATTTTTCTAAAAAAATCATTACTCCATTATTTACATATGTATAAATCTAGTTATACACATGTGTAGCACTGAATTTAGACATGTGTAAATCCGATATTACACGTGTGTAAAAACGAATTTCGTTAAAAAAACATGAATTTTTATATTTTTTATATTTTTTATATTTTTTATATTTTTTATGAAAGATGGAAAGTAGAGGAATATTTTTGTGTTTTTATATTATTATTTTTTTATTTATAAATTTTTTTAATATGTTTTTGTTAATTACAATTTTACCATTGAGAACTAGTGATTGAGATTAGTTTCTAGAATTCTCACAAAAAAGCTAGTTCTCATTTTATCACTCATATATATATATATATATGTGTGTGTGTGTGTGTGTGTGTGTGTATGGGTTCTGCTAAAAAGATAATTTTGCTTAAAAAGTCTAGGAAGGCTTGTTGTAGTGACAAGTGAATTTATATATATATTAACCGAAAGGGTATATTTGTAATTAGTCATTGCGTTTTAAAAGAAAGTTATATTCAATTATATTTATAAGCCGATTTTAGGGGATCAATTGATTTGAATACGCTAAACATTTTAATTTTTAATGAATTGTGCACTTATATTTTGTTCGGTGCGTATTTGGTATGGGGTTTTGTGAACGTATATTTGTTCATTGCGTATTGATGTGTGTGTTTTTGTGGACGTATATTTTGTTCAGTATGTTTTTTGTTCAGTGCGTATTGATGTGTTTGGTTTTGTGGATGTATTTTTGTTTCAAAGTTGTCTAATAAGATATATACCAAACTGTGCGTGTTAAGGTAGATATTTGTTTTAACAAACTATGCATATTATTTGTTTAGTGCGTATTATATGCCAAACTATGTGTATTAATATGATTATGTAGATTATGTTATGGATACATGTATGTGCAGCCATAATGTTGTTCTGTTCGTATTGAATGTAAAGGTATGTGTACTATGTTTTGATAAATGTAAAGGTTTGTGCGGCCATAATTTTGTTATGTTCCTATTTCTTCTCGAATATCCATTGCAATCTTGGTTTGCAGTTGTCAATACCCTTATTTGGTGCGATATTTTGGTTAATTACCTTTTATAAATTTTAATTAAATGACAGATATGTCCTTTCAATTCAAAGAAACTTAACATCCTTTGAACGCAATTAACAAAATTGTCAACCATTAAATCTCATCCATTTATCAAACACATCTAGTGGCTAGAAATGTTTTGAGGCTTTTTATGCAACCAACCCTTTTTAGCCTAACTCTCCCCTATATATATAACTATGAAATGAAAATCATGTTTATAATTGAGAACTGTGAAATCCACTACTATCCATTACATAACTTATAACTGATTTAACTTTTTGATTGTTTAAAGTATATTTGAGTAAAATTCAACCTTACTTTTTTAGATCATTGTATATTTTTTAGTATAAACTCAAAGGAACGACAATGATAACGAAATGCCTTACGTATACGTAACGTATATGAGTTACATGTACGTAACGTTTAGTTGTACACTTGGTAACACGTATTTACATATAAAAAACCCCTACACATACGTAAATTTTAGTTGTACACTTCGTAACAAGTACTTACATATATGTATCGCATGGTTTTCATACATATACATATACATATATACACACATATGCATCCATTGAAAGATACTCCTCTTCCTAAATACTTCAGTCCAAGACATGAAACTTTGGTTTAGTTTCCTTCAATGTTTGCATCCTATAAGTCAGGACGATTTCTTTCCTAGCTTGTCCGGCGGAAGTGCAAAGAAAAAAAACCATCTCTTCCCGGCGTACGCCACCACCAAAGCTTACGTCGTTGCCTCGTTTGGTGAATATATAATCATGTAGAGTCATTTGAATAATTATGCTTTGATACCAATGATCCAGATTTAAAAACAATCAAATGACTTTAAAATCTCAAAAGTAACCAAAAGGGTCAAATAACAAAGTTATTATAATTAAAATTCACTCAAAAACTGAAAACAAATATTCCTCGAACCGTAATTTTTATACTAGATCCTAAAAACTTGAAAGATAATCATAATTTAAACATATAAACTATAAATATAATGAAAAACAAATGTTCAAATTCAAACTTATATCGCAGATATATCAATAATCTCATTAATAGCTTTCTAGATGCTCTGCATCACCAAAAAAATTGTTTAATCATCTCAAAATCCCTTTGTAGAGATCTCCATCATCTATATGAAAATGGATTTAACAATTTTAATTAGTGAGGTTCTAATATAAACTATTGAAGCATAAAAAGGGTATATCACATAAGTGAAATAAGAAATAATTTTGTTGTTGATTAAATTCTTGTATATATATTTTATCGATAAGTGATTTAAAAGTAATTAATAGGGCGTAAAACTTGTTATTTCATGCATCACTTGATGTATAAATGGTACAATGTATTGATATCTTTTGCATGAAATACGAATCATCTTAAATAATATCAAAAAGGAGGGACTTGAATGGTAGTATACTAATATTTCCATTTCAATGACTTGAGGTCAATCCTACAGGTTTGAGAGGAAAAACAAAATTGACGTTGAAAGATTCATGACCATTCTTAGCGACTTAACTGGGCAAGACTAAAAGCACCCTAATTTTTATTTTATTCGCTTTCTAAAATGGTGAAATGAAAGGAACTAATTTGCATTTCAATATGAGGTTAATTTGTGTTTATCATTAGACAAAATATATCTTTTATATATAAAATTACATGATACATCGCTTAGTTTTTAATAATTATGTATAATGTAATTTTATTTTAAAAAAATAAGTTTGTTGTCATTTACGTTAATTAATTAACATCCAAATGTATAGTTAACTTAGTTATATTTTCTTCATAATAGGTTTGCCTTTTGAAAAGGTCATAGTCAGTTCTAAAACCATGGTTCGAAGAACTTACGGTTGGTATTAATCGATGCCAAAAGACTGAAGGTTTCGGTCTTAGATGTGGCAAAGCACAATATGTTTGTAAATATTTTAAAACATAAAAACATTGCATTTAATTATTAAAACTAAAATACATACATGTGGTTTCATAAGGTAATAAAGAACAAAATTTCTAATTTAATATATATATATATATATATATATATATACTAGAACGGTGCCCGCGCAATGCGACGGGACAACATTTTACATCTGTAACGTGTTTTTAATTTTTGTTATTCTTGTAGTAATTTTTACAAAAGTTAATAATATTTTTCCTAAGCTAAAATTTAAAACACCAAATAAATGGATTTTGCATGACGAATTGTACACTTACGCATTAACTTATTATACCTTACAAAATACAGATCGGTTCAGCAAAAAATTTACACCAAAACGTTTAAAAAACATATTTATGATTGTAGTATCAAAAAGTTTTTAAACATGATAAATTAAAAGATATTAAACAAATCTTAAAACAAATTAACTTTTTTTGTTTATGAGTAGATAATGTAAAATTTTATGTATTTTACAGCAAGTATAAGGTTATTATGTAACTAATTATAAAGATAATCTGTAAATAATATTAAAAATAGTATTATACCCTCATAAATAGTTGTACTCAATAGGACAAACTAAAAACTATTAATATAATAATTGTACCTTGTGTTTAAAAAAATTATAATAGGTGCATTAAGTTTTGAGTAATATTACAAGTGTGTTATCCTCAATATTTTATATAATAGTATAAATAATATAGATATTGATTATTATTATCATTATAAATTAAAAGATTTTAATAATTATATAGTTAAACAGTCAACTAATATACTATTTATTTATAGATTTTATAATAATAGTAATTATTATTATTATTATTATTATTATTATTATTATTATTGTTGTTGTTATTATTATTATTGTTATTATTATTATTATAAAAGTATTAGTACTTATATAGTTAAATATTCAAATAAGATAATACAAAATTTAAATGCTATTTTAAAGTATTATAAATAATAAATATATAATATTGTGAGTTAAATAATCTTATATTATTAAATAATGTATTAATAATATGAATTAATTAGAAGAAGTTTATTAAATGAGGGACACAATAAGAATTATTACATAGAACACTTGTAACTAATATTTAAGAGTTTGTATTAAATTTCTTAAATTTTGGTGAAATTACATTTGTGTCATATGTTTATGCTTTATATAGTAGTATAGATACAAAAAAATCTACTAGCTTTATTACACCCGTGTATTTACACGGGTTACATAAATAAAATATTGATATAATAAAACTTATTAATTATAGAATGATACTTTAAAATATAATATACTTGAAATTACATATGATGAATAACTATAAGTAATAAAACGGTGATATCAACTTTTTAATTTTTTGTTTTTAATTTTTTTTAAATTAAACATTTTGTTCTAAAACGAACCGTATAAAATGTTATTTTTTAACATTTTCTTATTATAACTTCAAACTAGTTATATTTGATTTTAAAATTTTGAATTTTAAAAGATACCACTTTTTAAAATATTTTGTATTTTTAAAAAAATTATGCTTTAGAAAAATTTATTATTTTATTAAAAAGAAGGGAGAGTCGGAAAATTTTGATGAGGATCATTATGATACTCTTACGTGTCACATCAAGTTAATCTTTTATTAAAATAGTAAGATATGATACGATTGTAATATATCATTGTTTATTATTTATGTGGAAGGTAATAAAAACTTATTATTTGAAATTGTTATTGTCTACATTTTAGAAGGGTTTGACTGGTGAATCGGTTCTGTTTGGACGCGGTCATTTATAGTGATACAAGGTAGGAATGCATGCATATATATTAAGGTTGCACATATATAGCTACAACCTTAATTAATTTCCATATATACTAGATCCACAAACACAGCAACGTACAGCTAGCTATGAAATTGAAATTCCAGCTTGTGTTTGTATTAATCCTGATCATGTTTAGGTTTACGGTAAGCTCAGATACCAACTCTGATACTGATACTAAGACTGAGATCGAGACCGAGACTGAAACCTCCACCCTTGTTAACTCTACCAACTTAGCAAAGCCCCGCTGCCAGAGCCAATGCGGGAACTTGATTGTTCCCTACCCTTTCGGCATCGGTACCAACTGTTCTATGAACGATGGTTTTCGAATCTACTGTAACACTAGCCTAAACCCTCCAAGGCCAACCTACTTTGAACATGCTTACAGCTCCATCAAATCTATTTCTGACTCCACTGTCCGCTTATCCAATATGTTGGCCACCAAATGCTACAATATTACAGATAACACTACTTCAAGGTCATACTCCATCAGTGCTAACTTTACAGATTCCCCTTTGACCTTCTCCCATGTGAATACGTTCACAGTCATCGGGTGTGATGATTACGCCTGGCTAACATCGCGCACAGGCTCTCGAAACATATCAACAGGTTGTATGGCCTTTTGCTCTGGCCTGGAGGAGGCTGAAGGCGACGACGGAGACTGCTCAGGCAATGGCTGTTGTCAGTCACCGATCCCCAAAGGCATAAAGTTCTATCACACTCAGCTTCAGACCTTAGGGGATTCAGGTGTGAGAGAGAGCACTGCTTTCAATCCTTGTACGTATGCTTTTGTTGGTGACGCCAAGGAGTTCAAGTTCAAAGGTGCATTGGACTTGAATGATTCAACCTTCGAGAGCAGGACTGAAGCTGCGGTGTCGATAGTCCTCGATTGGGCTATCGGTAACATGAGCTGTGAAGAGGCTAAGAAACATGATGGTATTATAGTGTGCGAAACAAACAGCTCATGTGTTAACTCCACAAGGAAAAGCGGGGGCTACCGTTGCATCTGCAATGATGGATACCAAGGAAATCCTTACCTCAAACCTGGCTGCCAAGGTAATTACTTACGATCTAAACTCTAAACTCTAAATTCTAAACTAAACGCAAGCATCTTCTCTCTCTCATAGTATAGTTCAAAAAACTAGTGTCTCGTCACTTGCTTGAAGCTTGTTTGAGGATCTAAATTGTCTTGCTTGTAAACGAGCTAAGCCCATACAAAAGTTATAGAGTAAACTTCACTTTTTCTTTCTTTGGTTCGGTTCAAATAATAGTTTTCATCCAAAGATTTCACAATTGAAATTTTACTCATTGTGGTTTTCAATTTGTCTTAATAAACTCCAACCTACTAACAGTGTAAAATAAATCTGTTAAAACAAGGGCATTATAGTCTTTACATATATAAGAGCTAATTATGTAATTCCCTTAAATAAATAGAGGAACTACTTTTGTAATTTACTTATATTAGATGCCCATCTTCTGCTTCTCCCTCCTTCCCTCTGCCACCACAGCTTCACGGCTATAACAACCGAAACTGACTGCAACAAGTCACCACCAGAACCAAAATCATCACCACCTACAAAATGGTAACCACACACCACCACCATCACTATCGATTGGTCAACCCTTTCCCACCGGGAGCTTTAAACCCTCCGTCTTCCCTGTTGAAGCCCTAATCAAATCCTCCATTTGAAAGCCCCAAATCACCATCTGACCATTAACCACCACCGTTCGCACGGTTACCACTACACTCTCATCACTTGAACAGAAACCCCAATTAGAGTATAAACTAAAGGGACTAAGGTTCTATGTGTCAACGAATAGGGACAAAGGAAGGTGGGTCGCTGATGGTGATGGAAAGTGCTAGCGGTTGCGGCAGTGGTGGTGGCAGTCGTCTGGTGAGAAGGATTAGAGTGCTGGTGGTCGATGAGAATGGTGTGCGGTGGTGGATGGATGGTGTTATACTGGTGGTGGTTGGATGACACCTTAAGAGAGAGAGAGAGAGAAAGAGAGAGAGAAAGAGAGAAAGAGAGAGAGAGAAGCAATGAGAGGGAGGAGACATTAGGGGGTGATGGTGGTGGTGTTCGGGGCAGCTGGTCTAGTGGTGGCAGTGATGATGGGGTGTCGACGACGATGTTACGATGGATGTTAGTGGTGTTGTGGTGGATGATGACTATGAAGATGGATGATGGTGGTGTATGGATGGATGAGGAGAAAGAGATGATGACGACGACGACGACGACGACGACGACGACGACGACGACGACGACGACGACGACGACGACGACGACGACGACGACGACGACGATGATGAAATAAAGATAGAAGATATATTTATGGGTTTCAGACTTTCAATTTAATTTTCTTCACTTTTTCCAAATAACAAGAAAGTTTGAATAAATTACATTTCTAGCCTTTATTACTAAAATAATTGAAATGTCCTTGTTATTAACGGATTTATTTAATATTGTTAGTGGGTTGGAGTTTATTGAGACAAATTGAAAATCACAAGAAGTAAAATCATAAATTTGAAACCTTTGGATGAAAACCGTTATTTGGACCAAACCACAGGGAGCAAAAGTGAAGTTTACTTAAAGTTATATTATATATTAGAGTTAATCTCGGTTTTGGTCCCTGTGTTTTGTAGATTGTCTCCACTTGAGTACCAACGTTTACTTTGTCTCTATTATCCAAATCGTTTCTCTTTCAGTCCATTTTACTAACGCTGTTAACATTTTCTGTTAGATGAGTATTATGCGCATGTTAAATGACCAAAGTACCCCTAGCCTTACTTTATACCCACTTCATACACCATGAAAAACACACAAACTTAGAGAGAGAAAGGAAACCTTAGAGAGAGAGAGAAAGAAATGGGGTAGTGGTGGCGGCCTCATTCCTTTTATCGATAATGGTAGGCAGAAGACGGTGGTGATGCAACGGTGACCGGCGGCGATGGCACACGAGGGGGTTTCCAGCGAGGAAGATGATTAATCGATTCCTCTATTTCTTGACGTTTTTCCGACGCCGGCACCGGAGATTCGATTTGTTTAATAAATCAACCCTAGTAATGTTTGTCCCCTTCACCGGAGAAGATACTTCTGCTTTTCCTGTAACAAAATCAAGTGAAAATTATCAAATCGCCAGGAGTTCATAAGCGATTTAGATTCATATATTCAAAAATCTACAAAAATCTTCAAAATCGAATCGAAATCATGTAAAATCTGAGTCCAATGGTGGTGGTGGTGTTCTCTAACTCGTGGCGGCTCGACCTCAAAGGTTTTCCGACAAGGTTCCGGCCAACCTCCAGCAACCCTAAAATATCACGATTCGACGGGGTACACAGGTGGTGTTATTCAAACCCTAACCTACACTACCTCTACCTGCCACCGCACATCCACCACAACTCAACTACTGCCGGCACTGCACCTCCGTCGTACTACCACTGTCACAACCACACCTCCGCCATGCCACAACTACCGCCGCCACTACACCGCTGCCACACCACTGCTATCGCAATGCAACTACCGTCGCCACCCACCCCTGTGCAACCATGTAGGACCGGTTAAAGGGACTTTTAGTCACTTACAACACAACACACAGTGAGGAGAGATTTGTTTAGAATACTTAACAGGTCAAATAGAGAACTGATAATACCAAATTGACACTTAAAACACTAGCAAATATGAGACAACATAAAAACAGAAAAGAACACAAGTATTTAGTTTTCATGGATGTTGTATATCACTCTCAAGTTCTTTTACAAGGGTACAATCATTGAATAAGCTACAAATACCTGAGATACTTATACTACATCCTATAGCAGGCCATACTTTGAAGGCCAGCTGGATACATGATCTAGACAACAACAAAATCAATGTAGAGTCATAAGGCATATTGCCTTTTGAGCTATAGCTCACATCCTAATATATTACAAAAAGGATAAAAGTACATAAAGTAGAAAGAAACAGACTCAAGACCTTAATGTACAGTTTCCAAAAGTATGGACCTTTTCACCAACTTGTGAAAGTTGGCGAGTCAACAGAGTTGCAGCGGAAAGTGGTTCAGCTTAATGGAAAAAGTACATTGGTTAAAAGCATGTCTTCAAAAGTCTTCGGAAGATAATCTGTCTTCACTTCTTGGCTTCGGAAGACTTTGTCCTTGAAGCTTTGGAAGACTTCACACTAAGCTTCAGAAGATGTTGGTCTTGGATTTAGAAGATTTCCCACTTGGAATATTTTTTCTAGTGCAGAGTGTGAAACTTCCGAAGCATTCTACTTTAGCATTTAGTGCATGCATGCAGGACAGACTATTTGGATGTTTTAGATACATCAGCCTTATATAGAACCTTACAAACTCTCCCTAGGCTGATGCTACCAAAACATTTGAAGACTTCAGATACTGATAGTCCTTATTATGATGATGACCATGCCTTTCTTCATAAGATGGTCTGGATCAGTCAGACTCTCATAGTGTCTTCTCATCTCGAAAAGATCATGCAGAGGTAAGTTGAACTTGTCTTGCCACTTGTAGACATCTTCAACACCTTGATCTCTGATCACATGCCTTCTTTTTAGAATTAGTAGAGTAAGTCTAGGATAAGATGGGTCTTCCTGATACTAGAGGGATTTCCTGAATAGGAGTTGATGTGGCTTCCTCTTGTTGCACTTCCTCAGGATGTTCTGACTCATCCCGAGGTTTGGAAGTGGATGCCCCTGACTTTTTCTTTTTCTTGGATTTTGGTCTAGAAGCCATCCTTTTCTTCCTCTTTGAGCCTTTTAAAGAAAACAGGTATGCAGTACCTTGTTGATCTTCTTTGTCTTTCTTAGTTGGGTCTACCTCCCTCACAGGTTCAGAAGGAGAGGAAGGTTTACCCTACTGTTATAGATCAGAAGCTGAAGCTTGCTGAGATTCAACTTGAGGTTCAGGTTGTGTTGTCTCAAATTGTTCAACCTTGACCTCAACTTCAGGAGGGGCTTGGCTTGGTGGGGAGTGTAAGTCAACAAGCTCTTCTCTATTAATCTTTTGTTGGATCACTCTTATATACTCATCCATTGTAGATAGAGACATAGGACCAAGTCTCCTTCCAGAGAACCCATATAGCTTCAAGAAGCACATCATCCTTTGTCTATAAGCAGACTTCTTCATACTTCTTTGGATGATGGCTCTTGACTTTGCAACTTCTTCTCTAATCTTTCTTTTAGTTGCCTTTTGTTCTTTGAGCACTTCAAGTTCAAGTTGCTTGAGATACTCAAACTCAATTTACTCGAAGGGCAAGGGAAGAAGTGCAGATGCCTGGTAGAGACCTATGGCACTCAGGTAGTTGATAATATTCTGTATATCTATTTCTTTATCTACCTAAAGTTCTTGTGGAACCACAGTCTCTTGCATAGGACTTTCCTGAACTGGAGAGAGAGTAGGAACATTTTTGTAGAGTCTTTTAAGCCTTTTTTCTTCTTTGATTTGAAGGAGCAATCTTACATCCTCTGCTTCCTTTCTCTCTCTTGACAGTTCCCTGTCAGCCACTTCATTCGACTCTTCTAAGGGGAAGGAGATGGTGTTATTAACATCATAGTTCTTGGTCTGTAAATAAGAGATCTGGACTGCCCTTAACTCATCATTTTGAGTGTTTGGTCTGGGAGCAGCTCTGATTGCAACTTGCATGTAGCTAGTAGACCCAGCAGAGGAACTTTCTCCTCTTAGCTTCCTTTTCCTCTCTCTCTCTCTCATCCTCCTCAATCTCCTCAGAAGTAATTTTCCTTTTCCCTTTGTCACTAACAGACCTTTGTGACACATGATGGAGAGATCTTTGGCCTTCATTACTTGGAGTAGCATCCATGCTCTCGGTAGAGAGAGGTTGAGATGCACCTTCAACAGCAGGTGTCTCATCAAGGGAATGGATTTCTGAAGCAGTTGTAGGTGTGATAGGGCTCTTAGGTTCTATCACTGGGCCTTCAGTCAAGTTTTTCCCTTTGAAGCTGCTCTTAGGGTCTGCCTTAACATCCAGTTGACCAATGACATTGCCTAATTGCCTTTGTCTCCTTCTGAGGCTAAACTCTTGATTAATCCTGTCTTGAATCCTTTGAGCCAACTTGTTAGCTTGTCTAGATTGGCTTGGGTTGACAAGTGGCATGTTTATAAGGTCAAGACCTTCATAATAGTTCAAGGTCTGAAAATTAAATACTTCTTGCCACCCTTGAACTCTTTGAAGAATGAGGGCTCTTCCTTCAGCATCATATCTCCACCCAATGATATAATTTGAAGTTCCTTGGGGTGGGTATGACATAGCCCTTGGAATGCCTTCCTCAAAGAGACTCTGAATGAGAGAATCTATAGAGTCCAAATCAATGTGAACTTAAGGAAGTTGCTGAGCATGGAAAATTGCAAGTGAGGATGGTGAGTCCTCAGTGTCCATACTCTTTGAAGAACTCTCAGGTTCTATGATTGTAATGACTTTCTCCTCCTTTTTGGTAGCATCACTCGCTTGCATAGGTGAGCTAGGAGTTAGGTCAATCATATTCACAGGTTCTTGTGTTCCTGGATAAGTTCTCCTTAAAGGTCTCCCAGCTAGTTGTTCCCTGAGATAAGATATCTCAAGTTGCTGATCATTGACCCTATTTTGTAAGGTAGTCACCTGAGATTCTAAGTGACTGACCTTAGAGACCAAATAGGTTCATGTGTTGGACAGGTTTGCACCTTTAGTCTCATATTCCCCTCTTCTTTATCAGAAGATTCATTGGGGGATGGGATAATTAGACCAAAGTCCTCAGTCTCACTACCAGTATCATGTTCTTGGCTACTGGTTTTCCTTTGTTCACTGACAACTTCAGATGGAGTATCAGTGAACTGAGTTGCCATGGTTGAGGTCTTAGTAATGTAATCACTTGCAAAAGTGAGAGCCTCTTCCATATAGATTGCCTGAACAGGGTCAGGAAGATCCACCTCAGTGGTAGGTGGATGATGTGGGCTAGACAGGGGAGAGTTAGAAGCACTAATCTCTCTTTGAGTGGGGGAAGAGTAGAGAGACTCATGGCACTCACTGAAACCCAAGTCTTCATCATCATAGAAGTCAAGGCTAGGAATTGGTTGGTTTAGATCTAAAGGCTGGGGATGATAACTTTTTCCTAAAGGTTGTTCACTTGAGTGTTGAGACTCAGAGTGAAGGCTTAAGGTTGTTGGGCTAATGAGCTCATCAAGCTGAGCATGAGGAACCTCAGCACTAATTCTTGAAGAGATGGGAGTGGTTTGCTCTTTAGGAGAAGTGGGAGCTCTGGTTTCCACTTCTTCCTGTGTGGGTAGTGATATGGGGACCTATATAGATTGAATAGCTTATACAGGGGTTTGTTTGGTTCTTCTTTGGTAGGTGAGGGTGATTTGTGGCTGTGTTGATGTTTGAGAGATAGAAGGTGTGGGTTCAACACTAGCTCGTGTTTCTAGGTTGTCACCTTGAGCAATGAGCTCTAACATTTTTGGGACAAGAGCTGTTTCTACCCTAGAGAAGCCAAAAGTTGACTGCTTCAAAATCTTAAAGATGTTGGGCTTCATCTGTCCTAATTTAAGAATATTATCCGTTTCCCTTAACGGTAAGCCCAATTCATAGTTAAAAATGTGCTGAACATATCTAGAAAACATATAATACTCTAACGAGTCCAAGTTAGGAAGCAAATTTGTATAAACAAACTGAGAGTACCTAAACTTGACCCCCTGAACCATCCCATGCACTATGAAGAAGAGATGTTCAGGAATCTGGTCCCAGCCCCCATGCTTGTTAGACAAGCTGTGGATGACCATATGAATTAAGTACTTCCACTAAAAGGAGACATTTCCTTTCCTGAAGGTCTTGACAGAAAAATCTCCTTCATAGCCCATCTGTTGGAAGGATTGGTTAATAGCTTCTTTAGGAAAGGACAATTCACCTTCTTCATCATCCAGCTGAAGGTGGGTGTTGATGATGGCTGGAGTGATAAAGATTGTCCTCCTATGCACTCTAGCAGATAGTGCCTTTTCCCCATCCATGATGACCTCTTGGCAGGTCCTCCAAAATTCAAGCGAATGATCATCATAGAGAATAGGATCTATGGTGAGGAAGGTAAGATAGTTGGATAGAGCCAGAAAACGGAAAATCTCTAAGAAACTAGAATCTTTCTCAGAATTTAACAGAGCAACCTGATTGTGTTTCCTGTGTAACTGCATGGAGAAAGCAGGGTTATTTCTACGGTTGAGGTTGGCCATTTTAGAAAGCTTAGTGATGAAGGAAATGAAGAATGGAGGCGGTTTATGGGTTAATTTAGGTTTAGCGAAGGTATAGAGGTAGAAGAAAGTGAAAAGAGGGGGAACCGTTGGTTATATATAAAATCGATTTCAGATAAATTTAATGAAAAAGGATAAACTTTGAAATCCGGATGTCGGTCCCACCTCTGAAAAAGTGTTTTCTTTTACCCAAAAGTTAGTTTTCTTGGAAGTTGAAAATCTTCCGAAGGTAATTCTTCTTTGGAAGTTTTAATTAAAAGGCTTCCGAGGCCAAGTTGGGTTCAGAAGATAGTTTTGAAAAATTTTGCTTCAGAAGAGATCAACACTTGAAAGTTTTAATGAGAACTTTCGAGTTAATTGCTTTCAGAAGAAAACTGTTCTTTAAAACAGACAAGTAATTTGAGAAGAAGATAAGCTTCGAAAGATATTGTGAAAATTTCTTAAGAAGGTAAATTCTCTCAAGTAGTTGTTTGTTTTGAAGACATAAATTTCTTCCAAAGGAAAATGGATATCTTCTGAAGGATCAAAAAATTTCTCAAAAATCTAAGGAATGTCTTCTAAAAAAATGTTTGTTCTTCCAAGGTGAACCAGGGTTTATGAAGATGATTAAATAGACAACTTAGGACACACAAATTTTAGAAATAAGATAATTAAGTTTAAAGAAAAAGCTACTCAAGGTTAGTCATCCCAATGGCTGAGATAAGATACTTAAATCTTTGTTTATCAAAGGCTTTGGTGAACAGATTAGCATATTGTTCATTTGTGTTAACTTTGACTAGTTTGATTAATTCTTTTTCAAAATTATCTCTAATCAAATAATACTTGATGTTGATATGTTTTGTCTTTGAGTGCTGCATAGGATTCTCTGTGATAGAGATGGGACTATTGTTGTCTATATGAATGGGAGTCTCCTTGAAATTTAATCCATAGTCTAGCATGTGATTCTGAATCCAAAGCACTTGAGCATAGCAGCTTGCAGCAACAATATATTTAGCTTCAACAGTTGATGCAGAGACACAGAATTGCTTCTTGCACTACCAAGAGACTACCCTTCCACCAAGGAACTGACATCCCCCTAATGCAGACTTAGAAGTCATATTGCATCCACCATAATCACTATCTGTATATGCATACAAATTGAAGTGAGAGTTCTTTGGATACCAAAGGCTCAGTGTTGAAGTACCTTTGAGATATCTTAGAATTCTCTTGACAGTGATTAGGTATGACATACTTTGACTGACTTATGAAAATGTCATCTTCAACTTACTTCACTTGAATTACTAGAAAGAAATTGAGTTCCCTTATGGCACTCATTTCAAATTTGTCTTTCATCAGCTTCTCAAATTCTTTGTAGAGCTTTGGATTAGTTGATCCAAAGATGATGTCATCTACATATACTTGAACTAGCATTAAGTTAATTCCCCGTCCTTTGATGAATAGAGTTCCATCTATAGTACCCCTTCTATATCTATGCTTGCAGCGATACTGAGATAGAGTCTCATACCATTTTCTTGGTGCTTGGTGCAGCCCATAAAGAGCTTTATCAAGCTTGCAGACATAATCAGGATGATTAGGATTTGCAAACCCAGGTGGTTGTTTGACACAACACCTCTTCATCAATCACTCCATAAAGAAAAGCACACTTGACATCAAGTTGCTAGACCTTGAAGTTCTTGGATGCACCAAAGGCTAGGAATATCCTAACAACTTCTAGTTTTGCCACAGGAGCAAAAACATCTGTATAATCAAGTCTTTCTTTTTATGTATACCCTTGAACGACTAGTATTGCCTTATTTTTTTATGACAAGTCGTCTATCATCCTTCTTCTTCCTAAAGACACATTTGGTCCCTATAGTAGTCTTCACTTGAGGAAGAGGAAATAAGTTCCAAACCTTCTACCTTTTGAATTGAAGCAGCTTCTCTTGCATAGCATCAACCCAACTTCCATCCTTCAGAGCCTCATCAATCTTCTTAGGCTCTATCTGAGATAAGAAACAAGAGTGAAGACAAACATTTGCATCATGGGTTTGTCCTCTTGTTTTTATCCCTGAATCAACATTTCCAATGTTGTTTGAGGTGGGATGAGATTTGTGAATCCTTAGCTGAGGAATCACAACAAGTTGCTGAGACAGATCCAAATTAGAGAAATTTAGATCTGTGTTGAGGTTTCTCCCACCATATCAGCACACTTATCAATTGAAACTTGATCCAATAAGTGTGTGACATCATTGATATTGCCTTCAATGTGATGGTTATTAACATCTACAATTCTTGGTCACTGTTACCATCACCTTTGTCTTCTACATTTGAAGCTTTTTTATCTGGTTGTTGTGCCTCTGAACTGGAATTTGATGTCACACCCGACCTCTCGCATCAACAATATTGTCCGCTTTTCCCATGAGAAGCTCACGGATTTGCTTTTGGTTGCCCGGGTGAAAACTTCCCAGGAAGGTCACCCATCTCTGGATTGCTCCCACCTGAGCACGCTTAACTGTGGAGTTCTCCTCTCATCCACAGCCAATACGCCCAAAACACGTTGTTAATGTTAGAGGCCAGACATTCTTTATGAACCAGGAATCTCTCATGTCCACGACCGATATGGGATATGTGTAGGGTGTCACACTTGAAGCTTCGGAAGACTTCACTTTAAGCTTCGGAAGATGTTGGTCTTGGCTTCGGAAGATTTCACACTTGGAATACTTTTTTCTAGTGTAGAGTGTGAAACTTTTGAAGCATTCTACTTCAGCACTTAGTGCATGCATGTAGGATAGACTGTTTGGATGTTTTAGATGCATCAGCCTTATATAGAACCTTACAAACCACATACTACCACCACCACCATGAGTTCACAACCTCCACCACGTCGACCACCTTCAAAACCACCTACAATCGCCTCTATAAATTCCCTTCAAATTAGGTCTGAAACCTTCAACATCTCCTGAAATTAGATTTGATGGTAGTGGTTTGATTTAAAAAAAAAGGAAACATAAAGTTTGTAATAACCATTTCAGACCTAAGGGTATTTTTGTCTTTTTAGAAAAATCTAACAGAAAATATTAACAATATTAGTAAACTTTCTACACAATATTCTCCCTAAAATTAGCAAACTTGACTTTCTTAATTGTTGGAACCCTTGGAAGATTCACATTTAGTTTTTGTGTATATATTTTATAGTTTGTACTAGTATAGGGACTAGTTTTGTAAATTGTTAGTTCCTTAATTGCTAGTATAAATAGCTTTGTCTAGAAAGTTAGTTACGATATACAGAAGAGAGATTGAGAATACAGAATACAGATAACAGAAAGAGAGAGAGCTTTTTGCATGCAATTTCTTGATACAATCTTACAAGAAGTCAAGTAAGTTTGTTGAGAATTGCGAACTGCTTTCTTACTCTTGTAATTGTCTTGCTATATCAATGAACTGTGAATTTGTTGATACTGCTTGAATCGATTACAATTGTTTGTGTTTCACCTGAATTGTTCACATAGATCATTACAGATTGTCTCAATTGATCCTA
>BJCM01204176.1:0-11290 GCA_018326385.1 Flaveria bidentis | reverse complement strand
ATTTTGTTAAACAAGATAAAACATCTAAACAAGAAGTGTCAAAACCCAAACAGAATAAAGTCACACGTGTGTCACACACTTCTCCACAGAAATAGTTAAATCGTCAAGTCATAAGCAGATCATGCTATAACTATGGAAAGTATGGACACATCGCGTCTTACTGTCCTTATTATCAAACACCAAAGAAAAAGGTTGAACTTTATGACACTAAAGCAAGCTCTTCCAAAATAAGCTCTATGACTCCACCAAAAAGAGTCAGTGAACCTAAAGTTCAACCTATCAACCAATCGTCTATTTATCACAAACAGGCCTTACATAAGACTGGTTTATGGAAAGAAAAGTCCATCCTTGCATCTGATAATGAGAACAAGAAGACAACAAATCTTCCCTCACCCTTAAAAGGTCAATGGGTGGAATTTATGATATGTGATGTCTCTAGGTCACCCAAGCCAGTTAAGGATTGGGTCCCTAACCTCAACTAATGATTTCCATTGAATGTGCAGGGTGTTCGCTTTAGTGCTGATACTAACACTTGGATCGTAGATAGCGGAATATCAAGGCACATGACTGGAAACCGGGCACTCCTGTCAAACTTAAAACAAATTAAAGGAGGTCATGTTTCTTTTGCTGAAAATAAGGGAGGTTACATCACAGCTCAAGGGGAAGTAGAAAATCAGAATGTAAAGTTTGATAAGGTAAACTACGTTCAACAACTTCAAAACAACTTACTTTCTTTATTCCAAATATGTGACAAAGGATTTAAGGTAGTATTCGATAACAAAAAGTGCTATGTCTTGAAAAAGGACTATGTGATCCCAGAGGACCAAGTTTTAACGTCTGCCTCAAGATATAATGACCTTTATGTCTTGGATCTATCAAAGGCTTCCACAACGATCATCAAGTTCAGTGCTTTACATCAAAGGCTACTAAGAAGGATTCAATCTCCTGGCATAGGAGAATGGGACACATCAATCCACGAAAGATGAATCACTTGATCCAGAATGATCTAGTGCGGGGAGTAAACGTCAAAAACTTCCAACTCCCGGATTTTTATGTCGCCTGCAAGAAAGGCAAACAGACGAAGAAGTCTCATAAGGAAAAAAAGGTTCATTATATTGATACCTCTTGAGCTTCTTCACATGGATCTGTTTGTTCCAGTCAGTACAAGAAGCATCGCAGGCGACTGGTACTGCTATGTAGTTACAGATGACTACTTAAGATTCTCTTGGGTGATGTTTCTGAAATCAAAATCAGAAACATTTGAGTCATTCAAGGAGTTACTAACTACATTGGAGTCACTATATAAGCTGAAGGTAAGACATGTATGCTCAGACAACAGAACCGAGTTCAAGAACCAATGGATGGAGGCTTTCTGCAAAGAAAAGGGAAGTGTGCACCAGTTCACTTCCGCCTACACTCCTCAGATGAACGACGTTACTGAGAGAAAGAATCGCAACTTAATAGAGACAATACGGACAATGTTAGCAGACTCGAAACTGCCTATCCAATTTTGGAATGAGGCAATTGCCAATGCGTGTTACACGTTAAATCAAGTTCTGGTAGTTAAACGCCATGGAAAGACGTGTTACGAGTTACTTCAACGACTTAAACCAAATCTAGAGTATCTAGAACCATTTGGCGCACCATGCACCCTACTGAAGAAAAATCAGGAGGGAAAGTTCAGCGAGAAGGCTGAAGAGGGAATCTTTCTAGGATACAACATGCCAAATAAGAGAGTTTACAACAATTCAACGGGTAAAGTAGAAGTGTGGTGTAACGTGGATGTTCAGAGATACACCACCCCTCCTGCTGGAAAAGGACCCACATTCTTTTTTGATTATGATGGATTCTTAAAGTCCTTCAACATACCTCTCTCTTCGTCTGACGATGAGTTAGCAGCCAAAATGATGTATGATGTCTTAAACACACCATCACAAGATTCAACATCATCTGGTTCACAAGGTGAATCGCCTAATCATTCAGGGGGAGCACTCGAAGTCAGTGACTCCTCCTCTGACGATGAAGCTGTGGAGAATGACCAGAACAATAAGGAGGAACATGTTTCTTCTACTGCAAGTCCACAAGCATCTAACATTGAAGTCTCTGAGTCTTCGAAACCTCACACTCCTTCTGCCTCAGATACGGAACCAAACGTTCATAATCTGGATTCTAAGGTAGTTGTTCCCACCACTCCTGTCTCACGTCTAAATGTCTATCATCCCCTGGACAATGTCATTGGGGATGTCAGATCAGGAGTTCAGACAAGAAATCAGCTATATTCAGCTGATTATGCCTCGGTAATGGAAAAAGGATACCTTCACGATAATGCATATCGTTGTTTTGAGTCTCAGTTTGAGCCAAAATACGTATGTGAAGCCCTAAATGATGAGGCATGGGTGAGTGCCATGCAAGAAGAACTTCTTCAGTTCAAGAAGTTAGGTCTATGGACACTGGTGGATAGACCTAAAGGTGCTAAAGTCATTGGCACCAAATGGGTCTTGAAATGTAAGAAAGATGATCAAGAAGTCATCATCAGGAACAAGGCTCGACTTGTAGTTCAAGGATTTCGACAAGTCGAGGGAATTGATTACAATGAAGTATTTGCACCTGTGGCAAGAATGGAGGCCATTCATATCTTCCTAGCCTATGCCTCTTACATGAAGATTAAAGTCTATCAACTAGATGTAAAGAGTGTATTTCTTTATGGTGAAATCCGGGAAACAATGTATGTCAGTCAACCCGAAGGATTTGAGGATCCATATCATCGGGATAGAGTTTACAAACTGGATAAGGCTCTCTATGGGCTTCATCAAGCCCCGAGAGCATGGTATGAAAAACTCTCAACTCACCTTGTGAAACACGGATTTTGCAAAGGTGTAATTGACTGTACACTGTTCATCAAAGAAAAGGATGGTGATCTACTGCTTGTTCAAATTTATGTTGATGACATAATCTTCGGTTCCAAGAACGAAGACTTATATAAAGAATTTGAAGCAGTAATGAAAGCAGAATTTGAGATGAGTGCCATGGGAGAGATGAAGTTCTTTCTCGGGTTACAGGTGGATCAAACACCAAAGGGGATATTTCTAATCAGACCAAGTATGTTGGGGATATTCTCAGTCAGTTTGACATGGAGAATGCTTCCGCAGCTGGGACTCCACTTGCTACAAACCATGATGTAGCACCCAACGAGAATGGTGATCTAGTCGATGTGACTATGTACTGAGGAATGATTGGATCCATCATGTACCTCACTGCCTCAAGACCTGATATCATGTACGCAATGTGTCTTTGTTCAAGATACCAGGCAAAACCAAAAGTAAACCATCTTATCGGGGTCAAGAGGATATTTCATTATCTGAAGGGTACACCAACACTTGGGTTGTGGTATCCTCATGACGATGACTTTGAGCTTACCGCGTACAGTGATTCGGACTATGGTGGCTGCAAGATGAACTACAAATCTACCTCAACAGGTTATCAAATCTTTGGGAGAAGATTAGTCACGTGGCAGTGTAAGAAGCAGATATTAGTTGCGTTGTCAACTTGTGAAGCTGAATATGTTGCTGCGGCAAACTGCTGTTTTTAAATCATCTGGATTCAACAGCAGATGCGGGACTACAGTTTGAAATTTTCTACCACCCTTATATTTGTTGATAATTCTGCTGCAATGGCCGTTACTAAAAAGCCTATCCAACACCCTAAGACTAAACACATCGGTATAAAATATCACTTTATACGTGATTGCTTTGAAAAGAATCTAATCGATGTTGTTAAAATAAATACGGATTTTCAACGCGCTGACCTCTATACAAAAGCCTTTGATAAACCACGTTTTCTATATTTGTTAGAGGTCAACGACGTTAAAAATAAAAGTGATGTAATTCCAGAAGATGAACATCTTTAGTCCGATGTGTAAAGTCCATTTTTCTTTTATTTATTTTATTTTATTTTCTTTTATATAATGAATTATTATTAATGTTATTTCTTCGCCTATTAAAATCCTAAAAATGAAAATCGTTTACGGTTTTAAAATTTTAGGGGGAGAATAGGTTAAGTTAGTATTAAAAAAACAAAAAAAACAAGGGAGGAGGACAGGCTAGCTGATAGAAATGAGATCGGATCTGTGAAACCGATTCAATGACTATGGAAAATGATAGTACACAGGAACAAAGTATTTGGGACTTCAAAAGATTAAATTGAATTAGATGCGAAATTCAAAGTATAAGTCTGCGAAGTCTGGGCAATATAAAAGGAAAAATGATAGTAAAACTAGCTACTACTAAGGTAACACGGAGAAAGTAAACCTAGAGGTTGCTAGACCATTAAATGATGTGTTGGTAGATTCAACACAATAGATAAGTAGACCTCGTTGGCGATCTCAAGATCAAACTAAGTTGTTCAACAAGTTGTGGGTTATCATCTTATCCCTGGTTAACACAATCAATAGAGTTCCAATAAGGGGTGACGAGCAAAATAAACGCCACAAATGTGTGCGGATGACCAAAATATGAGCAAAGAACATGATGAAAAATACAAAATGCAATCAAACTAATAACCTATGTTGTTGGTGCGATCTGTGCAAAAAGAATAAAATTGCTCAAACAAGAAGATAGGTTATGTGCCTCTCTGCTGTGCGGTGGCACTGACCTGAGGATAAGCATAACCTATATATTCTAGAATTCGTTGTTGTTTGCCGTCTCTCTGTTGTGCGATGGCACTGTCCTGAGGCTTGGCTTCTCTTTGAAAGCTCTAAAAATAGTTTCTTCTTGTCAAAATACCCGTAGACCGCTCAAAAATATCCTGAGGAATGTTGATTACCATATAAGCCCCAATGCTTGTTGAAATAATTTAACCTAATGCATCACTAATCTGTGTCAAAAGTCTGTGTATGGATTTAAGTGGACAAGTATACTGACAATCATTGTGGCAACAATTCTTGAAAGTCCAAATCAATGTGTGCGTCTTATAGTACTAGTATGATTTCCTAAACTTGCTAATGACTCTTGACAAAAACAAGAATCAAGCATCAAATGATTTTGGTAACACATCCTGAATGATTTGATTACCTGTATGATTCCATAATGAATCGTTCCACTTATGATCAAAATAACTTGAAGCTGCCTGTTTAAGAAATAAATCTGTTAGATTTTTATCTTAGGATTCTCACCCCACACAAAATCACAAAAACATTTTAGTTCTATCGTTTAATTTTGATTGTTTAAATTTTTAGTCAATTTAGCTTTTAACGTTGGACTATGCCGTGGAATTCAATCTGGGATTTAATCACTTAAAAAGGTCACGTCTATGGTGACCAAACATGTGTTCAAATGTTAAATGGGTCACGTCTGAGGTGACAAAATGTGTTGTGTTTATAAGGATCATGATTGAGGTGATCAAAAGTTATCAAAGTTAAAATGATTATGTCTGAGATGATCGAACGCCCAAAATGTCTTATCAAAAGTTAAATGGGGTTAAATGTCAAATGGTCATAAAGTCAAAATCATGAGTATGATCCATTCGCACGACTGGATCATGAGTATGGACCAATCGTACGATTGGAACATACTTATGCACTAGACAACCGAATGGAGCATGAGTATGAACCATTCACATGAATGGATTACAAGATTGAGCCAGTCGCCCGAATGGAGTTGTCCGAATGAGTTAGTCGCCCGACTGAAACCTAGTCGGCCGACTGAATGTGATCGACTGAACCAATCGCACGTTTGTGATCCAATCGCCCGAATGAAAAGAACGAATGGGTCCAGTCGCCCAATTGAAACCAAATTTAGTATAAATAGGGCTATAGTCGATCGCATACACTCATCACTCCTCATTTGCCCTAAAATCACCTAAAGTACCGTTACTCTGCCAAATTTTCCTCTGACCTTACTTGACTTCAAATTTCGATATTCTGATGATTATTGGTTGTTATACAGGTACAATGCGGTGCAACCTACATAAATCACAGTCGATTTGACCCGTAAATTACTGAATTCAGCCCTAACAATGAACCGAAACTTAGTTGGACAAATTAACTAATAAAACTAAGTAAAATGTTGAAATCAAGGTTATTCGGTGCTAAATAGGGTTATTTCGAGTCTAATGAGCCAAACCACGATGTCTAATATTAAGATTTGCTCACAATTTGAATCTTAATCGAACAGACAGTAGGTCATGCGACTGGACACCCGAATGAACTACAATCGCACGACTGAGCTGGACGAATGACTCAGTCGGCCGACTGAACCAGTCGCAGGCTCAGTCACTCGATTGAACTTAGTCGCATGATAAGTCACCCGACTGTATTCAGTTGCATGATTAGGTCAAACGACTGAACACAGTCATATGGTTCAATCGCACGATTGAACCAGACTAATCTCAAACAGGTTAATTTGAAATGGTTTCTGTTGTGTGATTATCTAACTTGTATGCTTCTTGTGTTACAGATTGATGGCTGATTGGTGGACCATCAACACCAAGCACAATATTTGTGCTCATCTGGATGCCACCACTCGGAACACTGCCAAGTTTGCTGGCATCATAGCTTTCTTGAAGAGATCACGGATACACCGAGCCATATCTACACCATGCACTCCCTACAGGTCAATACAACAGGCCTTTTGGGAGGGTGCATCAGTTGATCGATCTCGTGAGCCCTACTACATCTGGAGTACTATATTTGGGCAAGATATAGAGGTTAGAGCTGCAGATCTCCGAACGTATTGGATCTGGGTGATGATGCTGATCACCCAACCAGGCTACACCCTCTGACTGTGAGGCGATGCTTCCTCAGGATGAAGTACTCTGGGGACATCAATGCAGGTGTGCTAAACAAAAGCAACCTATGTCCCCAGTTCAAGTACTTGGCACAAGTGATACTAAAGTGCATAGCTTTGAGAAGGGGTGGATTTGATGACTTATCAGACCAAATCCAGAATGCCTACATGGAACTGGTGCTGAACCACCCCTTCAGCTTCTCCAGCATGATATTTGCATACCTAAAAGAGAATCTTGAGGCCAAAGGCAAGGAGGGCTTCTGTATGTACCCAAGATTCTTACAGATGATTATAGATGACAAGATGCCTTCTTTGCCTAAGGAGAGCCATGATGCGGTATCACTTGAGGTGATGGATGACACAACTTTGGGCCGCATGAAGGTCTACAGGGGAAAGCAAGTCAAACCCGCTGTGAGGAGACTGTTCGGGCAACTGGCCCGGGAGGATTACATGGCACCGACAAGGCGTAAGTGGCGCCATGAGGAGAGTGACTCAGATGTTGAGCAGAGTGCTCTTCCATCTGATGACTCCGATGATGATGACAGTGGCGCTGGTGGAGACTCTGGGCCCGCTACTTCGAGGGCCAGCACTACACATGTTACACCTCCACCACCCACTCATGGAGATGCTACCACCGCCAGTTTCCATCATGATTTTTTCCCTCCTGATGAGGAGGCGGAGAGTGATGAGGAACCACTGACCAGGACTGTGGGCAGCAGGGTGGTTGCCACAGAGAGAGGTATAAGGGCGGTTGGTGGACGTCAAGGGGAGTCCGGGGATGCTGCTGCTGATTCAGATCCCTCATATACCCCGGACCCGCCCTGCAGCCAAGGGGGAGCCACAATGCCTAAAGTCACAAGGAAGAAGAGAATAGCTCACCCCTATGGCAAGAAGGGAAAGAGACTGAAGTTCACCTTGACCTCCTCTACAGCCACAACCACTACCTCAGCCACTACTTCCACCACCACCATCACCACTGCTACCATTCCACCTGCCACCACTACTACCACCTCACACACCACTACCACAACCACTCCACCACTTACCCACATCACATCCACCACCACTACAGCTCACCCATCACCACCCACACATATACCACCTCCCATATTCACCACTACCGCCACCACCACCACTAGCCCCTAGGCAGGACCATCATATCACCCATCTTTCCTTTCAGGATCATCTCTACCTCCCAGTGGGGTAGAGGAATATTTTTCAGCACTAAACCGTATGATGCTGAAGCTGTTAGCTGCCGATGACGAGAAGACTGCTCAGCTTCGACAGTTAGTGGAGCTTACTGCTGCACAATCACAGCAGATCTCTTAGCAGGCACATCAGATTGAGGAGCAGGCTCAGCATATGGCTGCTTAAAGTCAAGAGATTGCCCAACTCAGGGAGCAGAACGTGCTATCCACTAAGAAGATTGAAGAGTTGGAGGATGTGAAAAGGACCATCATGCTCAAACTTAAAGGAACAAAGGCTGAGCCTCTGAAGATCCGAGAGGGAGATGGTGATGATGATGATAGTGATGATGATGATGATGATGGTGATGATGAAGGTGATGATACAGAGGGAGGTGATGATGTGGATGGAGGAGACGATGAATGAGAAGGAGATCCATCTTCTTGGGGTGCCCAAGAAGCAAGTGAGTGGCGGAACAAAAAGAATCAAGATCAGGGTGCCTCGACATCAGCCCCGACAGCAGAGGATCACATGATTCAGGACAAATGTAATGTATAGATGTTTATGTAAATTAAATCATGTGTACTTGAATATTGTATTAAACTTATGTGCATGAATGTTTATGTATATATGTAATGTTTACTGTCTTGATTATTTACTGATGAATGATGTATTATATGTTTTAAATCAAGCAGATTCAAACTTTCAACGAGATGAATACGATGTTGCTCCCCTTCAGCAGATCAAGACTCAGTTCACTATGATTCTTGATTTGCAAGGGATTGTTAGGAGGTCAGTGAGCTATGCTCCCGAAGAAGGAGAAATCATTCATGACCTCACTGATGAGCAACTGGCAAAGATGTTCCGGTTAAATCCGGATGAACTACTCAAAGATGCCCCTACCGTCGATGTTGCTAGTGATGACGAGCTCCACGATGTTGATGAGATAGATATTGAAGACATCATAGCACAACACTATCCTGAATATACTGATCGAGAGGGAAATGTGGTTCCCGATTTTGGTGATACACTCGACAGTGGTTTGTATGCTAAACTGAATACGATGGAGAGGGATACCGAGAAATCAGAAAGCCAAGCCCAAGCCTCGGAAGCCGTGCCCAACGCAGAGATCCGTGGGCGGCTTGTTTTGCAGAGATCCGTGCCCAACGCACAACGCCAAAGCCGAGTGCCTACGCCAAGCTCTACAAAGTAAAGAAGCATCTAAAGGTTTTCTGGCAAGATTATAGCGTGGGCATACTTTGAGGATCTAAATGTATATGCTGTAAAGCAGGAGAAGGGAATCGAGTACTTCAGATTTCCACATGATCTGAAGACTCTCCCTGGTTTTGAGCTCAACCAGTTGGCACGCCTGAACCTGCTGTATGCTGATCCTAGGAAGATGTTAGGCTGCTTTGAAGCTGCATTGAAGAGAGAATACCACACTCGATGGTTTAACTTCAAGCCTCAACAACCTACGAGGTACATTTGAAGGTCGGAGGTGGACCCAAGGGCTGGGAAACCCAAAGTGGTGTTGAAGTGGAGTCCTCCGCGTACTATGTCAAAGATCCCCATGAGGGAAATGCCACAGGACTTCACTCCCCACTTCAAGTGGTGGTATTATGACTGGCGAACAGGAGAAGCGGTCATAGGGTTACAGAAAGAGCGCCAAATGGAGACCATCCGAGTATTTGACCCAATGTGGCTAACCAACATGTCAGCTAGTGATGTTTATACTTTATACAGGTGGCCGTTATTCTATGATCCGCATGATATCGTACAAGCCCTCCAGTTTCAGAATGTGATAAGACTCTGCTTTTATTTTGAGATACATGCTTCGAGGAGAGGCATAAGAAGTTTGATGAGCTAATGAAGGATGCCAGACAATGATATAAACTAGGTCCAAGGGGGAGTTTGTGGATGCATATGTACCTAGTTTACGATCTTAATGTAATATGTCTGTCATGTCCTTAGTGTAAATGAAATATATGAGTTGAATGAAACAAAATATGTTATTGATGATATTAGTGTTGAATGTTTCAGTGTATGTTGGAATTTTTATTGTTTATTAATGCATATTGAACTAATTATATAGGTTTGTGGTTGTTTGAATAAATCTTAGTAAAGTAATGATTGAGAAACAAATTCAACCTTAGTCGTATGAAGTTCTCATGTGAATGGCCTATGCTAATGGACCATATGTATGAACAACTTCATGCTAATAAACCAGTCACACGACTGAACCAGGAGACTGGATCAGTCGCATGATTGTAACATGAGATTGACTCAGTTGCACGACTAAACACTCAGTCATGTAAATGGATCAACCGCATGACTCAGTCGCATGACTGAACCATGCTAATGGTTCAGTCGCACGAATGAGAAACCCTAACCTATAAATACCACTTAATTCGTGGAAAAATATAACACTTCGAATACTTACGTACTAAATCATACCCTAGCCATCCAGAGACTTCTAAGAATTTGTTCCAAGTTCATAGAACGCACTAGATTGATTTCCAATCATTCTTAATGTTTAGATTCAATCTACAATTGATTCTACGTGTGTTCTCACTGATTGGATCGCCAATCAAATAGGATTCCACACTATTTGAGTTGGTATACACGTAAATCAGTTAGTACTTCATCCCGTACACGATCAATAGAATCGATACCCGTTACGAAGAATTGATGATTTGTTTGACCAACTTCAAGTTGCCAGTTGGTTCTCAAGGATAGATCTTTGATCGGGCTACCATCAGCTAAAGGTGAAAGAGCAGGATATTCCTATAACAGCTTTTCGCACGCGTTATGCTCACTACGAGTTTCTCGTTATGTCATTTGGCTTGACCAACGCGCCAGCTGCTTTTATGGACTTGATGAATCGAGTGTGTCGGCCGATGTTGGATAAATCAATGATTGTGTTTATCGATGATATCTTGATTTATTCCAAGAGTGAAGAGGAGCATGCTGGTCATATTCAAGAGCTGTTGGAGACGTTGAGGAGGGAGAAGCTGTGTGCTAAGTTCTCCAAGTGTGCATTCTAGTTGCGCGAGGTTTAATTCTTGGGTCATATGGTGAATCCCAAGGGGATTATGGTGGACCTAGCAAAGGTGGCAGTGATGCAATAGAAGTCTCCAAAGACGCCATCCGAGATTCGTAGTTTCTTGGGTTTGGTGGGCTACTATCGAAGGTTAATTCAAGACTTCTCTAAGATCGCTTCTCCACTAACCAAGTTGACCCGTAAGGATGTAAAGTTTGAATGGGGTCAAGCTCAAGAGATGGCATTTGAGGAGTTAAAGGCGAGGTTGACTCAAGCTCCAATT
>BJCM01204175.1:0-10798 GCA_018326385.1 Flaveria bidentis | reverse complement strand
CAACATTTGATTACATAGTGTTTGGTATCTAAAACTTATGAGTTTGGATACATGCATACGTAAAAAGTTGTGCATGCATGCAACCATGCATGTAACCATGCATACGTGCAACACACACACACACACACATATATATATATATATATATATATATATATATATATATATATACATAAACACATAATATATGTATATATATTTATCAAAAGATGGGCACATGCATACGTAAGATATGTATGTATACATATATGTACACATAAATATCCATAATTTATTTATATAATAAATATCATATAATAAAATTTATTCATAAACTAATTTTGCCTAACCTTATTTTTAGGGTCGTCACATAAAGACACAATAACAAGATATGAGTTTAAAAATATCAATTTTTATCTTTTTATATACCAATATTGTACTCGCTTTAAAGATAAAAAACACTTGTTTTATAGTCTATTTTTTACAAAATAAATAAATAATAATAATGTTGTATATAAAAGTCATGAACGTTTAAAAAAATAGGGTAACTTGCAAAATCAACAAAAGTGACTATCCTATAATAGCACTCTAACAAACGTTTCCCTAAAATAACCATTGATTAAAAAGATTGATGGTTGAGATTACTTCTTAAACTAATACTCATGTTATTTAGTTTTTGAAGACTATCTATTTGAACCTATCTTCTTAAACTAATACTCATTGAATGATAACAGTTCATACTATTAGTTTGAATATAAAGGGGTGTTTGATATGCCCTAACCACTGTAACCGAGTCAGCCGGTAAGCATGTTTGATTTTCGCAGAAAGCATCGACTGGCCCGATCGATAGGTCTGATCGAGACCCTAAATTCGGGTTCCCTGACCAAGACCACAACACTAGCCGCACCACCCCCTCTTCTCAGAAGTCCCTCTACGCACTGCCCTCCCTCCGTCGCGACTCCCTTCATTGGCGCCCTCCCTCCCATACTTCTTTGCAGTTATCGTCGCTGCGACTGGGCCGTCATCTCCATGGCTGTTTTCTTTCTTCGAGGTGGTGGTTACAGGTGCTAGGTTTTACAAGAGTTTTTGTTCTATGGTTTAACAAATGCATAAGTATACAACCCTAATTTGAGAGGGAAAGTCTTTAAAGTAGAATTAATTAATATTAATACTATTTAGTGTGAGACCTTAACTCGTCAGAACTATGGGGCAATATGGTTATTTTCAGAGTTAGTTAGATACTAAATCAAACAACCAAGTTTCAGTCAGATACAGACTTAGTCAAATTTTCTAACTTAGTTAGCTTCTGACTCAGTCAAATCTTACTAAGTCAGTGGTAATCAAACAACCCCTAACATTCCAGATCATCTCGATGGAGTGAGAAGAGCCATCTGCTGGACTATCTCCATGTACCCCAGATCATCTCGATGGATACAATCTAGGTCTTAAAGGGTGAAAAGAAAGTTGTCATAACTTTCATCAAAAGACATAAAGGCTTGAGAAGAACTTGTCTCTTGGAATGGGCTTCCTTGAGTGTAGTTCTCCCTTGGTGTCTCAAGGAAGGTGATGAAAGGACCCTTTGGTGAGTAGGGTAGCATATGAGATGATGTTGGGGTTCTATGTTATCCCTTTCAACCACATGAAGGGCTGAACCTATTTGATTGTTGGAGTTGCCAGATGAACCTTGCATGTTCATCTCCATCTGGTAGCCACTGAGAATACCATATAACTCTGTCAAGGTAAGAGTTTTCAGGTTCTAAGTCCTCTTGATAACCACACAGTAGTGTGTCCATTGCCTAGGAAGTAAGGACATGAACTTCCTTACAATGTCTCTGTTCTCAAGAGCAACTCCTCCATCCACTAGGGTATCCACAATCTCAACATACCTGAAGTATTGTTGAGTCATGGTTTCACCTGCTTTGAAGGTGAAGTTTTCAAATTGCTGCTTCAAGAGATCCTTCTTGTTCTCCTTTACTTCAAAGGAACCCTCATACATCAGTTTCAATGCATCCACAACTGCTTAGCTGTTTTGCATTTCTTGAAACCTCTGTATACAGAGTTAGGAAGAGTAGCCTGAAGGGTTGTCATGGCCTTCCGGTCAATCTCTACTCTCTTTCTATCTTCATCTGAGTAGTATGTCACAGCCTTTGGGATCATACCACCACTAGTAGCAGAAGTGGTGTATGGTATGTAGAGACCTGATGAAACCTTCCATTCTTAGGCACCAGGTATCAGAGTCTTTAAGAGTGATCAGTGGGTACTTGTTCATGGTTCCAGTTTCTATATCAGTTTTGGAAATGGATGCCATTTGAAAAGTTTAGTATTTGTATGTGTGAGGGATCTAAAGATGGTGAGATCTTATATCAAGAGCTTGGGAAGCTCTGATACCAAATGCAGGACCGGTGAAGGGTGGTCACTTACAACACAACAACACAAAGAGGAGAAAAAACTAAACTTAATCAAACAGTAAACTGGATTAACCACAATAGATGATACTAAGAACAAAAGTAAGTGAGTAAGTATGAGACAGAACAAGAGAACAAGATACATAAGTGTATGGTTTTCAAGATTGCAGTATATTGCTTTCTCAAGTTCTATTACAAGTGTTACAAAGCATAAAAGAAAGTTACAAGAACCTGAGATACTTATACTACATCCTACAGCCGGCCATACTTTGAAGGCCAACTGGATACAATTGACTAGACATAAAACAAAATCAGTTATAGAGTCAAAAGGCAGATTGCCTTTTGAGTGGTGACTATGACATACCATAGTTCACATCCTTATCTATTACAAAAAGGATAAAGTACATGAAGTAGAAAGTTACAGACTTAAGACCTCAATATATTGTTACCAAAAGCATGGACCTTTTCACCAACTCATGCAAGTTGGTAACTTTACAGAGTTACAGCAGAAAGGGGTCTAGCTTTATGGAAAAGTACATAAGATAAAGCATGTTGTTAAAAGTCTTTGGAAGAAATCTGTCTTCAAGTGTTGAGCTTTGGAAGACTTTGTCTTTGAAGCTTCAGAAGACTTCATCTTTGGCTTCGGAAGATAGTGGTCTTGGCTTCGAAAGATTTCACACTTAGAATATTTATGTTGCATGTGTGAAACTTCCGAAGCATTCTTCTTCAATGTACTTGTGCAGCATGCAGGAGAGACTTTGGGTGTTTGGGTTCCATCAGCCTCTTCATATATTCTCTACAAGAACACTTAACAGATCAAATAGGGAACTGGTAACAAACAAGATTGATACTTAGAACACAAGCAAATATGAGTTAGACAAGAACAGAACAACATAAGTATTTTGGTTTTCAAGAATATTGTATAGTTCTCCCAAGTTCTTTTACAAGTGTACAAGCATATTTCTAAATTTACAAAGACCGGAGATACTTATACAAGATCCTACAACCGGCCATACTTTGAAGGCCAGTTGGATACATGATCAAGACAACAAAATCAATGTAACGTCAAAATGCAAATTGTCTTTTGACTAGTGACTATGACATGTCATAGCTCACATCCTAATATATTACAAAAAGGATAAAAGTGCATAAAATAGAAAGCACAAACTCAAGACCTCAATATAAGTAGACCAAAAGCATGGAACTTTTCACCAAGTAATGAAAGTTGATGAGTCAACACAGTTGCAGCGGAAAATGGTCTAACTTTTTGGTAAAGTACATCATATAAAAGCATGTCTTCAAAAGTCTTCGGAAGATAATTTCTCTTCACTTCTTGGCTTTGGAAGACTTTTCTTTGAAGCTTCGAAAGACTTCATTTTAAGCTTCGAAAGATGTTGCTCTTGGCTTCGGAAGATTTTACACTTAGAATGTTTTCTAGTGCATGGTGTAAAACTTCCGAAGCATTTCTACTCAGCACTTAGTGCATGCATGCAGGAAGACGTTGGATGTTTTAGGTGCATCAGCCTTATACAAAACCTTACACTTATATAATATGGTATTATTGTATGATCGAAAATCAAATCATGGAAAGACTTATGGTCCATTACACTGTTTACTATTACTTTAAAACTTGTGAACACACCAACTTTATGTTAACATATTTTCATGCATGTTTTCTCAAGTATTTAACTTTTGCATCAAGTTAAGCTCGCATGGGCCTCATTGCATTTAGGGTCATTCTTGTTGTTGGATCATTTATTTATGTATTAGTCATGTTTTGAAAACAATTTACATTAGCTCTACTGCTTCCGCAATTCAACTCTAAAAACAACTATGTATTTTTTAAATTTATTTGTAATGTATGTTTACCAAATCATATAGTGCTCGATCAATGACTCTGATTCCATGACGCTCACGCTCTGCGGGAAGCCGTCGTGGTTGGGGTGTGACAGTATGCATATGATTTTGCAACGATGACAGATTGAATCGATGTAATCTTACCTAATCTAATTTTTGGTTGGCGTTGACGAATGTAGTTCGGATTTTACTTGTGAATGTCATTTATGTAAACCATAATTTTTATGTGACCCAATTGTGATGATTTAAAGATGAACTATTTTTTGGTAGTTTGAATGTTATTTCGTTCTACGTGAATCTCGATAGACGATGACAATAAAAATAAATTAATGAGTGTTCATTGTTTTGTTGTGATAAACATCAGTTTACAACAACAACGAACCACGAATTTTCAGCCTTCTAATCACCCGCTACGAAGCACGGGTGGAGTCCTGCTAGTTCACCTTCATTTGTGTTGGTGTTTCTTTTTTTTACTTTTTTTTATTATTTTAATGTATATTACTTTTTGACATACTTTTTATAAGTTTAAAATATAATGTATTCTAATAAAATATTGTGAAGTTTTATTTTTATTTTTGTTTCAATATAAATTTTATTCCAACTCAAGCTTGGTAAGATATATATTTTAACTACTTTTACTTTTAGATTTGATTTTATGTTCTTTAACATTCACTTTCGCAACAACGTGATTTTTTCTTAAATTTCTGGTATACCATTATCATATATGCTTATTTTTAGAGATTTTTAAATATTTCTCATTCTTAAGCTCATGAATTACATAGTTCTTCAAAGCAAAAAATAATTACATATTTCTCCCAAGCCAAATACTTGATGGTTTATATAAAATTTATATACAAAAAGACTTTCATCTACCCCATTAAACGTTGACATCATTATCTTCATCATCATCATTTGACGTTGCCGCTACCAACAATATATTCTTCAAAATGGTTGTAGTCGCAGCCCAAGCTTTGATACAACAACAACCCGACCCTTTCTCACGTCCATGAATCTAAGTAGTTGCACTCAACCGCAAGCATATGGCTGCTAATGAGTTGCTAGTATATTATGATATGATTATTTTTGGCCGATTTATCCTGAGTACGTATTAACGAGGATGTTGAATTGGTTTTACCGTCTTACAAATGTGTATGACAACTATTTGCCAAATTGTATAGAAACCACTAGTGATTCGTTTGACGAATACTTCAAGATGTCCAGTGAACTCTCAGGTTATACATTTATAAATTTTATAAAATTATAATTAACTTATATGACATGAGATATTTAAGAATTCCAATGTCGATCAACATTCAAGCATTATTTGACGGACATGAAGATAAACACGAATATAACGTAATGCTCGTTAATATCGATTGTACGTTTGCTCAAAGTGGAAGTGGCACAACTACCCTAATCCATGATGAGGTCATTATATGTGTGGTGATTATCTGCTTTCTTCCATAATTCTTGAAGGTGCTATTGATATATAGATTTGACATACATTTTTTGGGTTACAAGTTCCAATAATGCTATTAAAATTTTTTATCAGCCACCTATTTTTGACTATATGATAAATGGAACCACCCTAGACTCTTGGTTTAAATTTAGAGGAACAACGTTTAAGCAAGGGTATTCTCCTACCGATTGAGTATATCTTAAATATTCTACAATAGTCAAATCATTTATAGTTCCGGTAGGTGAGAATGTGTCACCTACATATTAGCTCATGACTCAGCAAGAAAAAAGGTCAAACAAAGGATTCTGTGTTTAGAAGCAATGATGGCATATCATTATTCATCCTACACGAGCTTGGTCGCCAATCAAAATCAAGAGGGTAATTGTTTTGTGACCTTAACGTCATGGGTTTTAGTTATGGGAAACAAACTGTTGCAAAACAAATGCAGGATACAATTATGTACATCAGACCGTTTCACAATCCAGCCCCTTCCCGGCGGACTTATATGCAAGCATGAGTTATTGTAATTATGCATAATATGTTTTTAGAATATAGGAAATAAACCAATTGTCAATACAATAAAGCTAAAATGGATGAGATGGTTAAAGAAGTTGACAAACAACAAAAATGAGCAAATCGGCGTGAGATAGAGAACCAATAAATGCAAGACCAACTTAAATAGGATTTGGTTGAATTTTGAACATTTAGTAGAATTAATCTCCTCGCGTTGCGGGAGTGTAGAACCATGCAAAATAACACTAATGTCATACCACTATTAAAAACCATCAACACTGAAAATTGTGATGTGTTAATACGAAAAAATAAGACCAAAGTGTAAAATATATAAAAATACAACTGAATCGATTTAAGACTCACGCGTTGCGACAAATTTGTTAAAGGGAGAAAACATACATAAAAACGATAAACCACACATGCATGTTGTTCTGTGTTAACTTGCAAAACCTAGAACGAACATAAGATAAAAATTTGCAAAATATGAAAGGTATAGAGAACTAAAGTTGAAAGTATAAAGTTTTGTGAGATTAAATTGTAAAAGATGAATAGTTTTGGGTTTAAAGTAAAAACAAAGGTTATTTCGAAAAATATGAATCTTTGGGTTAAAAGTGAAAAGTCATTTATTTTTAAAAACCCCTAAGCATAAGGTATATCACCATTATACATAAAGTAGTTGGTAATTAGTATAATATAAATAATAGTAGTTTGCTTTATTATTAAGTATTAAAACCTTTTAAGTAATGAAATTTTTATGTTTATCAAGTAATGAAATTATTTATTTTATGTTGGTTTTCTTAATTGTTTTATTTAAATATAAAAGTATAAATTTTAAAAATATACGAGACCATTTCCTTGGTTTAGTGAGCATGAGTGAGAGCACGTGACATGGCCTACTAATACACATCACCAAACTAGTTTACATCATCGAACTACATATTGATCATAGTAAATACAAAAGTAAATTTAAGTAATTTATTTTATATGTTAGTTTTATAATTATTTTATTCAAATAAATAAATGAAAAAATATCAGACAGTTTAAATAAGCCATGTGGTACTATTTACTTGGTTTAGTGAGTGAAAAGTAAGAATACCTAAGAAGACCTATTAATATACGTTACCAAACTACATATTTATCATAGTAAATACATAAGCAAAATTAAGGAAACTGGTTGTGTCAATCCACACGCGTTACGCATGGCATTTGAAACGATGTGGGCTCAAAACTAAGACTTGGTTGTGTCAACTAACCGTAAACAAAAGCCACACCAAAATAACCAAAATATTTTGCCTAAGTCAACACACTCCTAGTCTCATCATCATTGATGGAAACCAGTCTAGAAAAAAATACCCAACAGAGTCATCTGGTCTACAACATAGTTGTAGATTTAAACTAAATTAATCTCAGATGAGCAATAACTCTTCATCATCGACTCAACAAATTTCTCAACATCATCGACCAAAACTAAATGTTGCATAACACACCCAATAGAAGCATCATTACATTGCGGTCAACATTTTAAAATGAACAGGTCTTAGAAGAGCAAAACTCTTCATCATCGACAAAACTGTATTTCCCAACACCAACATCATGATAAAAGTAGGAATTTTCCTTACGGCGACGAGCCCAACATTATCGATGATCAACGTCAAGGCGTGTGCCGACAACACGCTCAAATTACCAAAATATTACCTTGTCATCATTAACCTAACAAATGAGTATTAGAGAGTCACAACAGCAAGGAATAACAAAGGTGGTAAAAGCACCATTGTCGCCACACCTATATCGTAAATGGGTATTGGAGGGACACAACAACAAAGGGGCAACAATGGTGGTCTAACCACCACCTTCACCAACCCTCACAAGTTGGAGACCACAACCGGCCCCATCTCAACCCACGACCTCCCCACCCTACCGTTGTAGGACAAAGGGTCAATGGTCGGCACCACCATTGCTGACACCGGGGATCAAACCCTCTAACTGTAGATCTAACCCCCTCACCCCATGAGTACCGTCGCTACCTCTACACCAAGCACAAGGCGGCGACAGGGCACCACTGACAACCAGAGAACAAACAACAACAGATATGCGAGGCGAGAACATGCAGTGAGGGCGAACAACCACCGACAGCCACACAACTCCGACGAGAACAACCACCTTCGACGGGATTGCGAACGATGGCCACATGATGTTCGTCAGGTGATGCAAACACAAAGTGCATGTTTGGGATTGCTTATAGAAGTTACTTATGACTTTTTGGAGGGGTAAAAAAATAAAAATACCCCTTCAAAAGTCACCATAAGTTAAAATTTTTAACTTTAACTTATGGTGATTTTTGGAGGAGTATTTTTGTTTTTTACCCCTCCAAAAAATAATAAATAACTTCTATAAGCAATCCTAAACATGTACAAAGAAGACAGAGAGCTGATGTAAACACAGAAGATGGCGAGCCAGGAGGAAGGTGCAAACAACACTTAGTACCATAAGTATCAAAAGTGGTAAAGCAAATCTAATTGTTCAATCGCACTTGATTTAATATAGGTATGATATCTATTAGAATCACATAAATAATGAACTTTTCATTTATACGTGATGCATAAAATAATTATACAACTGATGACTCGGCTATATATCTAACATTCATTATGGATACTAAACAGTACATACAAAAAAAATATTATGTAATTCTCATAATTCTCTACTTAGAAATTTAATTATTTATTAAACACAATCCGTCACATATTAATTCAATTTGTTGTTCAAGGTTAACTTGTAACTATTTTAACCATGTAAGCAATATATAACAATGATCAGGAGAAATTATATCATTTTAAGTTATCATATTCAACTCCAAAATTAAAACAGAGTTTATCACGACTTACTACATAAATACATAATCATATCTTTTCATCAAAGAATTATCTCAATGGATGTGTTTATATGCTTTTGAAATCTAATTGTTCTCATAACCGTATAATCTTCACTTTTATGTTTGGCTATTTTGTAGTTTATATTAGTGTTAGAAAGTCAAATTTATTAATATAAAAACAAGAAGGCATCTTGGTTTCTTACACAAATTGCCACAGGTTATAGTTCTACAGAATGTAGTTTGTAATGTTTTTATCCAAAAAATCTAGGTATTGCTGTAAAAAAATTCCAAATGTTTATACTTCTTATACATTAATAGGAATTATAGTAAAAATATTCAAACAATGAGAAGTAATATTATGAACTGAAGAACACACTGATTCTTTTATCTGCCCAATTTCACATGGTTCGATTTCACTGAAAACCAATTTTCTTGCAGGCTTGCAGCAACTCATTATTTTCAAAAGCTATTTACATGAGTTAAACAAGCATCCGTGCTCAAAAACTACAACAAAGTACTCACATACGAACAAGCCAAAAGCCGAATACGATTTGCAGTGAGTCTCTGCACTCTCACAAATCCATGACCGAATTTCCGCAAGCATTCAAAGTAAGATACGGAATGTGGGCAAACACAATAGAATAAGGAGCTACGGATATCGGCTCCAATGAACTTACAAGCAAAGGCTCCAATGGAGGTATGTCCCCATCCGGACTCACTGTCAACTCATTTCCATTGAGCATCATCGTTTGACTATGCAGGTTTCCATCTTTTGAGGTCAGATGGTATTCCTCTCGTGTTCTTGATTCACCCCTTTTTGTATCGTGTATCACTGATTCAATTCGTGCCCAAGATTTGAGTGGTGTTTCATCTGATAAATTTACATTGATGGTGGTTGTGCTGTCTAGATTTATAAGTAGGAGCGTTATTCCATCCTGACATTCAAATCAACACCACTGTAAGATCATAAAGTCTGTAAATTGAATATAACCAAACATTGAAAACATGTTGAGTTTCATTAGCAACAAGTGATCCTTTTATTCAAAGGAGTATCTATAGAATGTGCAGAACCACGAGTCCTTAAAGAATACAGTTGATAAATAATAAGCACACATAAACATTATCTTCTATGGCCTGAGTTATAACAATGAATTATCTCGTTATGATTATTTAGAACAAAATTTTGTTATTTTTATAGTGGTTTTAAGACATACCGCCAAATGAGCGTTTAGGGAACTTACAGATTCTTTGGCACAATGTGCATAAGAGCGCATTTTCTTGCTCCCTGTGAAGTTTGTGGAAAGAACCGTTTTTCCCATTAGTCGATGCCAAAGTAGAGCACTGGTAAACAGAAACGCATTTGACAAATAACTTGTTGAGAGAAAATTGTTATATACATAGGAGTAGGACATTATAAGAATATATATATATACACACATGTTCATATGTAAGGGAGGGATATTCTAGGAAGTTTGAAGTGTCTAAGAAGCCTAAGAAGCGTTTCCAACCCACCCAATGCATGAGACACACCGCGGCAATAGGGTCCCACATCGAGGTGCAAAATCACATCGCCTTTCATACATGAGGCGCAATGTAGTTATATATATATATATATATATATTTATATATATATATACGTATATATATACGTATATATATACGTATATATATACGTATATATATATACGTATATATATACGTATATATATACGT